>VALG01009595.1:0-19369 GCA_009835305.1 Ipomoea purpurea
AGGAGAGTCCCATTTATACTTAGAGTCCTAACGGGAACAACATGGGGCATAAATGGGGAGCCTAAGCCATTAATTCTCTCTCATCAATAGGGCTTCAATGCTATCTTCAATGTCAGTAAAGGTGGCACCTGTTGGAATTCCTAACCGTTGGAGTTCTGCCCGTTGGGTTCCCATGTGACTCTGAGTCAAGAGTCAATGCCCATTTGTGATCCGGGTCGGGTGCCAGCCTATTATCCTGTCATATACCATATTAGAATTATTATAATTTTCATAAAAGGCTTCAGTCAAAATTGATTTTACAATTTATTGAAGTGGCGCGTTCTGGTTCACCGCCGTTGTATAGCACCTATACAACGCCGATGCATCAAATATTTTCTCAATTAATAAAGACAGTCATATTAACTACTTGAGGGATTTGTTGACAAAGAGAGTATTTAAATCACACAACAAATTGAAGTGAGAACTACATCGCAATGTCCTTGTTTGATAATCAGCAGTTAGCGGTTAGCGTTAACGGATTTGACCAACGAATTATATCAACGGTTGGTAAAAAGATATTTGAAAAAATTAGCTATTTAGATTAACAAGTAAAATAACATAATAATAATAATAATAATAATAATAATAATAATAATAATAATAATAATAATAATAATAATAATAATATAATAATAATAATAATAATTGTTATAGAAAAACAAAAATAAAAAGTATATTTAAGCCAATCATATTAACTACTTGCGAGATTTATAGACAAAAAGAGTATTCAAATCACACAACAAATTGAAGTGAGAAACTATCTCGTAATGTCCTTGTTTGGCAAAAAGCAGTTAGCTCTTCAATATTAGTATATATTTAATATTTTATGTCCTAATTTTTATTTGCTCTCCCTTATTTCCTGTATTTGGTTTCAACCATACCCATACAATTATTTTATTGACAATTATAATCAATCTTGATTATATTATCTTGCATTTATAAACTTAGAATTACATATTTAAATATCCAAATTCAACATTCAATTATCTATGCATGAACAATTCCAATATAATCTGCATTGATGTATTTTATAGTACTTATTTAAAAAAAAAAAAAATTGGGCATTATCACAATCGCGCAATGCACGTAAAAAAACTAGTATATATATATATATATTATACTATAGTAGTATATATAATATATATATATATATATATATATATATTCTAGATGTTCACAATTCAAATACTAAATATATACAATTTAGGAATGTGGATGTAACACCCCCATTTCTTAAATTACATAAACTATCAAAAATACATATAATTTTTTTTTATTGAAAACAAATATAATTGCGGAAGCGAAATTTAAAAATAAAAAGAAACGGATAGTGCTACCGACACGTTCAGGAATTTCTCCTATACCCAAACGTTAAGGCTAAAAACAACTCAAGGTATGAACTAGTACAAGAACAACTAACAATTCAACTGACTAACTAATAAATAATATATTCTCTCGGTGATTCCTGCAAAAATAATTAAAGAGTAGAAAACAAAGAAACACACAAATTCAATATTAAGCTTGTAAGATCTACTTCACCCCGTAAAACATTTTGCACATAGAATATAACACATGGGAGCAGATAGTTTGCATCTACAATGACCCCTTAAACATTTTTATTTTCATCAATAATACCAAATCAGTATCTCTCACGATAGGAAGTTTAGGAACCTTTCAAACGTAATATATATTTTTCCAACATGGGGGAACACCAATCTCAATGCAACGAGTTAGGTCTTGTTTCATCAAGCCCTAGTGAACAGTAATCACCCTATTAAACACTACACAAAATCCCATTCAATCTCAAATAATGGGCAGAATCTTAATTATTTAAGCCCTAGTGAACAGTAATAACATTACTGAACACTACGCAGAAATCCCATTTAAACCAACCAAATAATGGGCAGGGTCTTATTCAAGAAACCCTAGTGAATAGTACTCACTTTACTGAACACTATGCAAAAATCTCATTTAAGTGTAACAGAACTAATACCATAAGTGTTGCACACCCCCAATGGGTTTCCAAGCCCAATGTGTAGTAACTAGTCCTAGTAGTCCTGTTATTTTGAGGACCAGTGGACCCTGGTCAATTTTAAAAATATCTCCTTAGAAAAAGCCTAAGTGACGTAGAATTCTCTCCATATATGTACGAGCTTTCCTTTGCCTTTTCTTGGCCTGCTTCCCTAAGTGCAATGGCGACAACTGCTGCTAACCAGTTGGAAACCTAGTGTGTGGCTTTAACGATAGAGGATATTGAAGAAGGCTTAGTTGTTGGCCTTGATGAGAGTGGTGTTTCTTCTGTTGATTTAAGTTTTTTGCCGTCGGTAGATTAGGGACGGAACATCCAGTGCGTCTTCTGGTTTTCCAAGACGTCATAGCTAGGGTGTGCCGTCCAACGCATGGAGTCAGTGTTAAGCAATTGGTTCTGACCGTTTCCTGTTCTAGTTCTATGTACCAGAGAGGAACATTGTTAGGGTTCTTGAAGATGGGTCATGGTCTTTTGACCAGAACCCCATTGTTCTACACCGGGTTCATCTTGATGATGATTTTGAAACTGTTCCTTTGAATTTTGTGACCTTTTGGATGCAAATACACAAGTTTCCGGTTGGTTTTATGTCAGAGAAAGTTGTGAAGGTGGTGAGTGACTATATCAGAAAGTTTGTTACCTTGGATCCAGCAAATTTTGATGGAATATGGAACCGTTTCCTTCGTGTTCGAGTTATTGTTGACATTACAAAGCCTCTCAAGAAGTAGGTGAAGATGAAGCGCCCGGACGGTGACTGGTTCTAGGTTGATCTCAAATATAAGTGGCTTCCCAATTTTTGTTTTATCTATGAGATTCTCGGACACTCTGACCGTTTCTGCCCAGCGGTATTCGGTAAAGGCGAAGCAGGGGTTATGCGTAATTTTGGCCCGGAACTTCAGGCAGGAGGCTGGAATGTGGCAGTGGGGTGACGAATCGGTGGCTGGTGCTGGAGGAGTCGGCGAAGAAGTTGGATGGTAAGAAATCCTAGTAACGTTGGTGACACAATGCTGATGATAATGCAAAAATGAAGGATGTCGTGGGTGAGAGTGATGGGGCAGACAATCATGAGCATTTAATGTCTTCAATGAATGAGGAGGAGAGTGATGTAGGGTGTGGTGTTGGCTGAAAAAGTGATGTCGTGTGTCTACTAAAGGAGTTATGACTGGGCTGTTTTCTCTTAAAACCACGTGCAGATGGTTTTTACTTTGATGGGGCGGGTTCTGCTGAGCAGGCCCGCAGGCCCATGAGTGCCTTAGCTTGGAATTGTCATTGGATGGGCCAGCCTATGCAATTCAGATTTTATTTGACTTGGTCCAAAATAATGTCATCTTTACTTTTCTTATCTGAGACTATGAAACATAAGCTTTTATGGATGGTGTGCGTGTAAGGTTGGGTTATACGGGTTGTCTAGCTGTGGATGTAGTTCGTCGGAGCGGTAGATAGCGTTGTTGTGGAAAGACGATATTGAACTTGTGATTGTTGGCTTTTCAAAGTATTACATTGTTCCAATGTCCGAGTAACTACTGATCAACCACCTGGGGGTTCACTTGCTTCTTTGTTTGCCCAAAGTCGTTTGGAACTGAATGGAATCTTGGAATCGCTTAGGGTATCTTTCATCCTATCTTCCTTGCCTTGGATTATCATGGGGGATTTTAATGATTTATTTAACATAGAGAGAAGGTGGGGTGGGTTATCATCCGAGGTATTTGCTTAAGGGTTTTGGGGATGCAATTAGGGATTATGGTTTAATTGATTTTCCCTTTGGGGGTTACTAGTATAACTTGGAAGAGGGGACATGGTTTGGTGCACTGGGTTCAAGGAAAAATTAGACTGTATTTTTATAAATGCTAGTTGGGGTAGTTTGTTTGAGGGGGCGTGGGCTATTTCAATCAGTGTGGAGGTAATGAGCACTTGTCGTTGCTTCTAGTTGCAATGAGGGAGGAGAGACGGAGGAGGCGGGTCTCATTTCGTTTTTGAACATACCTGGGTAGAGGAAGGGTGTGGAGTTGGTGGCAGCGGCGTGGGATAGTATGGATGGGCAGGATATATCTCAAAAAATTAATAGGTGTGCGTCTTAATTGACGGTTTGGGGATGGCAGTGTCGTAGGAATTTTAGGAAGGAGGTGGAATCGTGTATGTCTCGTATGGAATTATTATGGGGTAGAAGGGATTTGAGAGGGCAGAGAGAGTTCGAAGAGGCTCACTGGGCTCAGTGGGTACTAGTGGCAGCGGGCTAAGCAATTTTAGCTCAAAGAAGGATATATGAATTCTCGTTCTTCCATAACCATGCCAAACCGTAGGTATAAAAATGCTATTAAACGTATCCGAAATAGTGCTGGGAGTGGGTGTCGGATAGGAAGGATGTGGGGAGTGTTGTTTTGGACTATTTTGATAATATGTTTCAAACTGGTTTTAGAAATTGTGAGCCTGATATTGATGCTATTACATCCAGAATTTCAAGTGAGAAAAATGAGTTTTAAATAGTGTGGTGAGGGAGGAGGATGTGAGGGGTGCCATTTTCTCCATGTTTCGTGGTAAATCTCCGGGTCCTGAATTATGGTTTTTATCAAAAATATTGGGATGTTGTGGGTGGGGAAGGTTGTAGGGACTATTAGGAGGTAGTCTGGGAGGGGAAGTTACCGGATGATCTTAATAAGACCCATATTGTTCTCATTCCTAAAAAGCATTACCCAGAAACTGTTAGTGATTTGCGTCCTATTACCATCTGTAATGTGTTGTATAGAATTATGGCGAAAGTCTTGGCTAACCGATTAAAGGGTCTTTTGGGAGGTCTCATTGGAGAAGCTCAGAGTGCATTTGTACCGAGTCGGTCAATTGTTGATAATGTTTTATTGGCTAATGAGGTCAATCATTTTCTAAATTTGCAAAGGGGTGGGGAGGGGCGGGGGGGATGGGAGAAAAGTATGGGGCTTTAAAGATTGACATGAGTAAAGCTTATGATAGGGTTGAATGGGAGTTTCTTAGAAGAGTCATGTCTAAAATGGGTTTTACTTCCTCGTGGATTTCTTTGGTTATGGAGTGTGTCAGTTCTGTTCCTTACCATGTTCTTCTTGAAGGGGAGGAGTGGGGCCTTATTATCCCTAGCCAGGGTCTCCATCAAAGGGAACCCTCTTTCTCCTTATTTCTTGTTTATGGTAATAGAGGTTTTAGCAGTCTTTACGGTGAGGGAAGAAATTGGAATTCTTCATGGCATCTCTATTGCTCGGGGGGTTGGGGGGGGGGAGGGGGGCTCTTTCTATTAGTCATTTATGTTTCACTGACGATTTTCTTCGTTTTTTCAAAGCTAATTATTTGGAGGCTGGGGTAGTTAGAAAGGTTTTGAGGGTGTTTGGGGATGCCTCTGGACAGGAGGTGAATTTTGACAAATTTGGGAGGAATGTGACCTAGCAAGAATGGGATATTGTGTGTGATGAACTGGGGGCTGCGTAGTACCAATCTAGGATGGCAATACTTGGGGCTTCCAGGTTTGGTTGGGAGGTATAAAATGACATTTTGGGGTGGATTATGTCTCGTTTTCAGTCTAGAATTTGGTCGTGGACTAATAGCCACATGTCTCAAGCTGGCCGTAAATATTATGCTTAAAACTATCCTTCAATCTATTCCCAATTATGCAATGCAAGTTTTCAATGCTTCCACAAGGGCTTTGTGTTGAGTTGGAAAGACTTTGTAATTCATTTTTGGTGGGGGTGTGAGCGGAGAGATGGTAGGGGTAGTATTAGGTGGAAACGGTGGGAGGACCTATGTCTTCCAAGAAGCTAGGGGGAATGGGCTTCCAAAGGATGTATGAGATGAATGTTGCTCTTTTGTAGAAACAAGGGTGGAGGTTTCTTACTAGACCTGAATCTTTTTGTAGCAAAGGTGTTTCAATCTAGGTACTATCCGGATGGGAGCTTTTATAATGCTCAGTTAGGGAGGAACCCGTCTTATGTTTGGAGGAGTGTTTATGAAGCTTGGGGTGAGGTTCGACAGGGGATTAGATGGAGAGTGGGTAATGGGAGGGCTATTAGAGTCTAGGGTGCGCCTTAGCTACCTTCTCGGGCAAATTCGTGTGTTACCACCCCTGTTTTTTATTAATTATCTACAGCCATTGTGGATTGTCTAATGAATGATGCTTTATATGGGTAGGATATAGAGATTTTAAATTCTTTGTTCATTGAGAGAGATAGCCATCTGATTTTACAAGTTCCCATTTCTTTGTCGAAATGGGTGGAGATTTTATACTGGGATGGGGAAGGGGGATGGGCATTATTCAGTCAAGAGCCCATACAGTTTGTTAGTTGGGGAAAGAGAGGGGATGCATCAGGGTAGTTGGACTAAGATGTGGAGCTTACATATCCCACCCAAGATTAAATGTTTTTTCTGGAGTTTGTGCTCAAATTCTTTACCTACGAAAATGGCTCTTTCTTTAAAACGGGAGAATTGTGGTTTTTTGTGTGCGTTTTGTAGGCGTACGGATGGCACTGGGATGTGGGGGATGAGAGTGGTTTTTCGGAGTGGTTGGAAGGTTGTTTTCTATGCCTTCCTCGGGAGGTGGGGGGGAGAATTGTGTCATCCCATCCTTGATTTTTTGGGGTATTTGGGAGGCTAGAAATAAGAAAATATATCAAAATACGTGTGTGCCTCAAAGATAAGTACTCCGTTTTTCCTTCGTTTTTTACGTGAGTGGCGGAGAGTGAGGAAGCCTTAGGGGGGGGGTCTGGTATGGTTTCAGGAAAGGAAGAAGTTGGTTGGACAACACCACATTATGAATTTTTGAAAACTTAATGTTGATGCAGGGGTTCGGGATGAAAGGGATGTGCTTGGAATGGGGTGGGTTCTCCGTGATCACTTGGGTAATTTTTGTAGCGGCTGGTGCTATGGGCAAGAAAGGTGTTGTTTTACCAAGGGAGGCTTAAGCTTTGGCTATTCGAGAGGCTTTAAACTGGTTGAAGGGACGAGGCTATGCTAATTTCCTTGTGGAAACGGATGCTCAACAAATTATATCTCAACTTCATACGCATAGTCGTTCGCCGTTTGGTTTATTGCTTTATGATATGAATGTTCTTTTATCTTCGTTTTCAAACATTAGACTTGGTTTTGTAAAGCGTTCTGCTAATACTGTTGCTCACTTGTTAGCTAGAGACACTGCTTTGACAGGGGGTAGTCGATTTTGGTTTGATACAGGCCCTTCCTTTATTTTTCGTGCTCTTTGTAATGACTTAAGAAATATATGATTTTCTTTGGTGGTTTTTGGTTTTCCAAAAAAAAAAAAGGGAAGGTGGACCCCGTCAATGGTGTAACAACTGATTTCCATCCCTATCAGAGGTAAGCTATAATGAATAATGGACTCCGAGAGAATTTGGAATTTAGGAGGTGGTGGTCATTTAATTTACTTCTAATCCAGGTTATTACGGCTAGAGAAGTGATGATGAAAATTTCAGGGAAACCAACTAATAACATGACATCAGCAATAGACTAGTTTGAATACCAATTCAGTTTAGTGTGTTATTTTTTGTTAACTTTTGTTAGCTTCATTCCTCTGTAAATTCTCTCTTGTATAAGTATTGCCTATTGCCTTGTGTCTTGACGATGAAACTTTTACCTTCTTCTCAATGTCAACCACCCAAACTTAGTCCGCTTATAGCTCCGCAACATGGTATCAGAGCTTCTAAGAGGAGCTTTCTGAAAACAAAACTTCATGGAAGCATGGTCGTTTATTGGTGCGAGAACGACTCCGATCGATAATGCGGGAGCAGCACCCGACAGTCGGAAGTCCGGCACCGACTCCGCCTATTCATTCTACTCCGGCGACTGAATCCGACACTACGGAGGTAACATTTGATCCAGATTCTCAATCAAATCCCTTACTTTCTACACCCTAACGAAAGCCATCCTTAGTGGCTCGTATCTACACCATTGGATGGATCAAACTATCACGCATGGGTGAGAGCTATGACAATAGCACTATCGTCGCAAGAACAAGCTCAAATGTGTTGACGGATTCATCCTCAAACCACCTAGAGATGATTGGAAATTTGAAGTTTGGGGATGATGTCCAACGATATGGTGGTTACCTGGATTGTCCGATCGTTGTCTCCTACGATTGGGCGTAGCGTCATCTGGATCAATACCGCATATGAAATATGGAGAAACTTGCAACCGAGGTTCAGTCAACAAGATTTGTTTCGAATCACAGAAATTAAGTGCGAGATTTGTCAAACAAAACAAGGAGATACTTCCCTAAATGAGTATTTCACCCAGCAGAAGCTACTATGGGATGAACTTCAAATACTCAGGCCTTCCATAGGCTGTGAGTGCATTGCGAATTGTGATCGTGGAAAAAAGATTGATGAATTAAATGAGCAGGTTGAGAAGGAAAAACTCTCCATATTTCTCATGAGGCCTTTACCAGATGTGTGCGATGCATATTTTATGATAGCACCACAAGAGGGGCAGTTCCATATTGGTGCTACTGGATTTGCTAGTCAACTAAATCAGGCTGGTGAGAATAGCACCACTGGCAGTGTAATGATGACTAGAGCAGCAAGTGGTTATCAGCAGAACTTTAAGAAGTTTGCAGGAGCAAACCAGAAACCAATGTGCAATTTTTGTGGTTTTACAGGACATACAGAGGAAAAATGCTATAAGAAACATGGATATCCACCCGGTTAGAAGCCAAAACCAAGGAGTCAAGGCTCTGTTAACCACACTCAAGGGCCATTGACAGTGCAGCAACAAAGATCTGATGAAGGTATGCCAAGGGCTCAAACTAAAGGTATAAAACCCTCACTTAATCTTGCAGATTGCAAAGAATGCAAAAGGATATTAGATAGTGGTGCTACCCATCATATTGTGTGTTGCATGAGTCTGTTGACAGATCAAAAGGAGTTCATGACATACATGTTAGTTTACCTAATGGACAACAAGTAGAAATTACTTACGGATATGTGCATTTATCTAATGAGTTTATTTTGCACAATGTGCTTTATGTACCTGGATTTCAGTACAATTTGATATCTGTGGGAGACTTAGTTAAGAGTTCCAACTGCACTATGCAATTTCACACTAATAAGTGCATAATACAGGGGTATCCATGGCAAGATGATTGGAATGGCTGAACTTCAGAATGGATTATACCATTTGATTTTCCCTGTTAATTCCTCTATACATAATGTTGTTTCAAGATTGTATAAGTGTACTCTCTGGCATGCTAGGTTGGTGCTTGCTTCACACTCTAAACTTCAGTTGTTGCACAATGTAGATTCAACAATTCAAGTGAATACAAATATGATTTGTGATTGTTGTCATTTTTCTAAACAAAAGAGGCTTCCCTTTCAGTCTATTAGTTCCATTTCAGCAGCTTGTTTTGAATTGTTGCACGTGGATATTTAGGGCCCCTATAAGATAGCTACCCTTCATAGTCATCATTACTTCCTAACTGTATTAGATGATTACAGTAGGGTAGTGTGGGTGCATTGATGAGAAAAAAATTTGAAGTCAGGAATCTAATCATGGTATTTTGTAGAATGATTAAAACTCAATTTGGAGTGCATGTCAAGAGTATAAGGACATACAATGGCCTTGAGTTTTATATGTCTGATTTTTTTAACCAAGAAGGAATATTACACCAAACATCTTGCACATATATTCCTCAACAAAACAGCAAGGTAGAAAGGAAACGTGGTCATCTGTTGTATGTTGCTAGAGCGATCAGGTTCCAAGCACACTTACCAGAGTGATTCTGGGGAGAATGTTTTTTACATGCAACTTACATCATTAATAGGCTGTCCTTTGCTGCCATTGATCACCAAATCCCTTACCAGGATTTCCATCAAAAGATCTCACAGTATCAACACTTGAGAGTTTTTGGGTGCCTAGCTTATGCTGCTACACTAGGACCAAAGTCCAAATTTGATGCCAGGGCCAACAAATGCATCTTTCTTGATGACATTTTTTTCTATGAACATGTCTTCCCATTTCAGCTTCTTGCTAATCTTGAGAGATAGTTCTCCCATTTCATTCTTCCAACAGATACCCAGAGGCCTCCCTAATGATCCAACAAGTAAATCCCAAGACACCATTAGCCCTCAACAAGTTTCCCCTGAAGTTCCTAAGAGTAAATCTCCCCTGAGCAGCTAGTTTCTCCTGAACAACCACACAATATCTCAACAGCCACTGATAAGAAGGTCCAACAGATAGAAACACATTCCAGCTTATCTAGGGGACTAAGTGTGCCAAAACTCTACATTGAGGACTTATCCTCATGATATCTCCAAAGTGGTAAACTACACTAAGCTCTCATCTTCCTTTCATTCCTTTGTTATGAATATTACTTACCACATTGAACCAAGAAGTTACAAAGAAGCAGTGAAGTATGACTGTTGGAGAAATGCTGTGGAGGATGAAATTACTGCTTTAAAAGCTAACAACAATTGGGAAATAGTGGACTTGCCACCATCCAAAAGGCTAATTGGATGCAGATGAGTATACAAAATAAAACACAAGGCTGATGGCACTATTGAGAGGTATAAGGCAAGACTTGTGGCCAAAGGTTATACATAAACTTATGGCATTGATTATCTAGATACTTTCATCCCTATAGCTAAGATGACCACAATCAGAACCTTATTAGCAGTAGTAGCTGCAAAGGAATGACATCTCCACCAATGGATGTCAACAATGCTTTTCTTCATGATGATTTAGAGGAATAAGTTTACATGGAACTTCCTCCTGGATGTACAAAGGGAAAATATCGACATGTTTGCAGACTAATCAAGTCCCTATATGGCCTACAAAAGGCCAGCAGGTAGTGAAATACCAAGCTATGTGTGGCTTTGAAGGAAATGGGGTTTAAGTAGTCTATTTCTGACAACTCCATGTTTATAAAAGGGGAATGAGCATCTTTTATAGCCTTACTAGTTTATGTAGATAATATAGCAGTGGCTAGTGCTGACCTGGCCTGGTTCAGCAAGTTAAAGTACAACTCAATGATCAGTTCTAGATTAAGTTTGGGTTCCTTGAAATACTTCCTAGGTCTGGAAATAGCTAGACAGAAAGGGAATAGTAGTTTCCCAAAGAAAATATGCTCTGGAATTATTAGATGAAGCACGCTTTTTAGATGCAAACCAGTTCACAGTCCTGCAGTTCCTTCACCTAAATTAAGTAAAGATGAAGGTGATTTTATTGAAAACACTCAGTACATGAAGCTTATTGGAAAGTTGTTTACTTAACTATTACAAGACCTAATATAAGCTTTGCTACACAACAATTATCATAATTCTTGGATAAGCCTACACATCTACATCTACAAGTTTCACATAGAGTTCTAATATACATTAAAAATGCTGCAAGACAAGGTATATTCTTCCTAACTTCATCTGATCTGCACTTGAGAGCATTCTCTGATTCAGATTGGGGTGCTTGTGTAGACTCAAAGAAATCTGTCACTGGAGTCTGCATATTCCTTGGTCAAGCTTTAATATCTTGGAAATCCAAGAAGCAAGCCACAGTATATCCAGGTTTTCCTCAGAAGTAGAGTATCGAGCCTTGGCAGCAACTACTTGTGAAGTTCAATCTCTACTCTACTTGCTTGGTGAGCTTGGCTCACATACTAGTGCACCAGCTGCTATCTATTGTGAAAGCAAATCCGTACATTTTCAATCACTAAGAACCCTGTTTTTCATGAGAGAACTAAACATATCGAAATAGACTGTCATTTGTCAAGGAGAAGTTTTGTTTTCTTCACAAAGGAGTAATCAACACTCTTCCATGTTGCATCTAAAAATCAATTAGCCGATGTCCTCAACGCAATGCTCATGCTCAGCTTCATTTCCAACAGTTATGTTTCCAAGCTAGGATTGTTCAACCTATACAATCTAAACTTGTGGGGGCCTTTCAAGAATACACCAACGCAATATCATGACAACATCAATAGAAGCTTAAAAGTAAAAAACTAATTCAGGTTTAGTTTGTTATTTCTGTTAATCTTCTGTTAGGCTTCATTCCTCTGTAAACTCTCTCTTGTATAGGCACTGTCAATTGCCTTGTGGCTTGATGATGAAACTTTTACCTTCTTCTCAATATGTCAACCATCCAAACACAGTCCCCTTTCAGCTCCGCAATAGAAAATGAGGCTTATATAGGGTGCATAGTATTATTTCCATTGATCTATAGTAATTATAGAATATAAGATAGTTTATTTAACATTTGTCGGATCTAATATATTGCTTTAATGTTTGTACAAATCTTAATTATAATGTTTAATAGTAGCTTTGATTCTATTGTTCCATTTATATATGCAATGTTAGTTGGTCCTTTTAAATGAGATGACAGATGAAATTTTCTCCTATTTGCAACATTCGGAGTAACATAATTCTCTGTTTTCTTCATTTTCAAATGCTTAGTTGAAAGCCTACGACTAGAAGAGTTCAGGAATAAAAAAAATAAATAAATAAAATAAATAAAATAAAATAAAATAAACCATTATTCTTACTTCCAAAAAAAAAAAAAAAACATTATTCTTACCCAAAAGGCGGAATCCCCAACCCTAAGGGCTCCCCACACTCCGACCCGACAGAGCATGTGGGAGGATGTAAACCACGGTGGTTCAATAATATATATATATATATATATATATATATATATTATTCTTTTACACAATGTGAAAAGAGTTTGAGTTTACAGATCTTCCAATTACATATACTTACAAATATACGTGGTTAAGCTTGTTTACATAATTACGTACTCCACAATTAGTCATTAGATTGAACTTTATACTTATCAAATTTAATCAAATCTTATACTATTGAAAATTTGATAAAAAGACACAAATTCAAAGTCGCAAGCCAAACAATTTTATTGCATAAAAAGATAGATCTGCAAAGTCTTGAATTAATACTAGTTACAAAGAAAAACAAATGTCGTGGGTGAGTGTAAGATATATTAAATATAATATATCTAAGAGTTAATACCTCTTATGGTCTTCCGACTATTAGTGATTTACCAGCTTTGGTCATCCGAGTTTTTAAGTGACCTCGAATAGTCCTCCATGTTTTAAAAAATAACCACTCATGGTCCTATTACTTAAAAAACTCCGAGTTCAAAATGACCACAAGACGTCCTAAAAGAACTACGGGTGGTTATTTTTTAAAACATGAAGAACCATTGTAGGTCATTTAAAACTCGAATGACCACAGCTGATAAATTGCTAATACTCAGAGGACCATTGGGGGTATTAACTCATATATCTAAATATATATTTGAGAAGAGAAGAGAGGGGAGGAATAACAATATTTGTTTTAGCATTCAAAAAAATACAATATTTGTTTTACTTCAAACTCTTATAACTTAATATCAAAAAGCTATGAAATACATCCTCTATTTATAATGAAGGAAATAAAAAACTAACCACTAATAACCATAATCCCATTATACCACTTCAGACCGGACTGATTCATTTAGTTCGAAAAAAAATTCTTTCTTCCCACACATATAGTTACTACACCCAGTATCCAAGAATCATATGTTTTATTTGCAGAGAAACTATTATTGGCCAAAAGTAAAATTTCAGAACTCTTACCTGATTTTTCAGCAATGTTTTCTTGATTTTCACAATTGTTGTCATCATTATATCAACAATTTACAATCATGTGCCCGTAGAATGCTTGCTTAGAACGCTTAGCAAACCCAATTTACATGTGCATTCAGGAGATTCCCGTGCAGCCGACTATGCAATAAAGAGAACCCGTGGTTTTAAGGGATTATAATGTTGGATTATTGGACTAATAATTAGATGGTCGCAAATTATGCTGTAGACTCGTGTCCAAAATGTATTGACACGAGTTCAAAACGACATCGTTTTAAGGGAAAACGCGGTCTTTCAGTTAAAAAAAAAAAAGGAATTTGATTTTGTCTCGCTGTTAACGTCGTTATTTGTTTGTGGCATTATGAATGTACAATTATGGAATTATGAATGTAAGTTATGGAATTATGAACACAAAGCTCTGACATTATGAACTTACAATTATGAACATATAGTGACAAAATTATGAACATAGAGCTCTAAAATTGTGAACATAGAGTTTCGAAAATTATGAATGTACAGTTATTGAATTATGAATGTACAGTTACGGAATTATGAATGTAGGCAGTTATGAATTATGAAATGTACAGTTATGGAATTTGAACACAGAGCTCTGACATTATGAACTTACAATTATTAACATATAGTGATAAAATTATGAACATATACTCCTATAATAAAGTGGTTTGAATTTTTTTTTTTTTAAAGTGAAAGATAACGGTGCCACTAATTAACAGCACCATTACCATGTCCAGCATGCATGTTGGGCACGGGTCCATAGCATAAGGATTGTTAGATGGTGATACGTGCTTTGTTGTTGGGAATAGATGATATGGGAACAAGTATTGATGTTGTTGATGGAGTGGAAATGACATAAATAGTATTAGTAATTGAATGAAGGTTTGATTGGTTCAAAGGTTTACTTTCAAGTTGACTAATGTGACACCCCAAATTTATTTTTCTAAATTCTATTTTATAAATTTCAAAATATTATTTTTACTTCTTTGGAATTTTTTCTAAAACATGTGTATGAATTAAATATTTTGAATTGAAATTTTTATTAATTCAACACCAAGTAGTAGCCTATTTCGAAAATCCTAAGTATTGGGCATATTAATGTATCAAGTTTTGACTCAAAAAGTCAATGTGAGTGAAACCTGAGAGGAACCTGTGAAATCTGAATCAAATGTTTTTACTTAGGAATATTCTCCTAAGAAATCTATTTTATCTCAAAAGGTGCATAAACCCATTTTTATTACCTTAGCTTAGTTAAAATGGGAAGCCTGATATTTTTCTAAGGTTAAAGGACCAAAATTGCCCTTCTCAGCCAACATTTCACTTAGGGTTTCGTACCATATAAAAGGAAACATTATTCATTCTTTCATTTCAGCAGCCACCACTTCTCTTTTAGCAGATCCCTACTCTCTCGTGTATCTCCTCCCTCTATCAGCATCTTCTTCATTCCTTCAACAGAGACTTAAGTTTTTGGGAGTAATCTTATTCTCCTTTTTCTCCTTTCTTCTCCTTCATTTCACTTCTTCCTAGCTTCTAATCACAATGAATCTGTATGTATATATTTGTGTGGTTGTTTTGGTGGTCTTGGAGTTCAGGAGCATGAAGAGAAGACTTAGCATGGGGTCATAGAAGATAAGCTTTTGAGTTGAAGCTAGAAGCTCAAGGTATAAACCCCCATGGATTTCCAAATCTATTATTTTAGTTCTCTGTTGTTAGATTTCTTGAGGGCAGGTTTGATGCTTAGAAATGATTGAGAGTGCATGATAATGTGTTTTTTTGTGTGTTGATGATTTATCTGAATTATTCATGGTTGTCTAGAAGTATTTTGTTGAGGTCTGAGCTTTAGAAATAGAGATTTAATCAACTAGTGTGTTGTAGAAGTTCCTTGGTCTAAGACCCTGTTTGGCCTTGCGGGCCTTGCCAACGGACCCCAGTGGGATCTCTGTTGTTCAATGGACTAGAGTGACGGATCTAGGCAAAATCCGTCACTCTAATCCGTAGCTTGGGGGGGGCTTCTCAAGCCCCGTCACCTAGATCCGCCAGGCCAAACCAGAAGAATGTCGACCCTTTGAGACTCAACTATGTGTTATTTCAGACCGAAATTCTTGGGCCCATGAGGCTTGTACACTCGGGCTCGTAACGACACGTTAGTATGCATTGTATTTGTATGATTTTTGAGTAGAAGTATGTTAGCAGACAAAGTATGAAATTTGGTCACTGAGTATCTGTTTAGCTTTTGAGTTCAAAATTATGAAATATTATGTTGCATCTGCTTACAAAAATTATTTGATTAAATGTGCTAATTGAATTGCTTAGCTCATGTATAGAAGAATAGATGAGATTATTGATATTTCTTGCATAAGTCAATGTTTTCCAAACTTTGCATTGAAAATCCTATTTTTCCACTCTCTTAAAGATTTTGTACTGTAGAAGGCTTAAAGTGAAGTCTAAAGCTATTTTCAAACCCTATATCTATTTTGGAAAATCTATAGCTATATGTGTATTGAGAAGCTTGCATGATAATTAGATTTCCAATATGAGAAAGAGAAGTTATATGAGAAATATATGAGCATTGAGAAGCTTGCATGATAATTAAATACTAGCATGAGAAAAAGAAGTTGCATGTGATATATATGTTATTTATATAAAGTGAGGAAAATCTATGTTTGGGAGGCTCCCGTTAGGACTATGTCCTTTTGGATGAATAGAGAAAAGATCGATAAATTCACCGACAAAACAGAGAAAAGATCAGTATAGTCACCAAAAAATAGAGAAAGAAAGAAGTTATGAGATAGAGAAAAGATTCAGTCACAGAGGATCGCTAGTTTATTCAGAAGTAACTTGGTAGAACAATCCCGAGTTGCTAGGTTGGATACTACCCGATGGGCTTGGAATCATAGTTAGGGGTGTGCACACTGAAGGTACGATACTTGATTCCACAGAGCTATAAGAACCACGAGTACCGGTTCTGTGGGCGAGATGAGTATTAGGCCGACCAGATTGCCGAGCCAGATAGGTCCATTCACGATTCGTGAAGTTCCTTACCCCCCCCCCCCCCAATGAGATAAGCAAGAAGCAAGAAAGAAAGAAAGAAAGAAAGAAAGAAGAAACAAGATAGATGGAAAGAAAGAAAGAAGAAAGAAAGAAAGAAAGAAAGTAAGAAAGAAGAAGAAAAGTGAGTCAAGTGACTCAACATACGACCTCCACCAGAAAAGTATTCTTTTAATATAAAGATTGAGAGGCATAAGTATAGTATATATATACTATTATATATATATATAATATATACCTATAATATATTATATGTTGGTCAGAAAGGGTGGTGAAAGTCTAGAGGGGGAGGGTGAATAGACTTTCAAGCTTTTTTCAAAAATAAATAGACTCTTTTGGTACTTCAACTCTAAGTAACAACTAAATAGAGTAAGTTTGTACTGCACCAACGGAATATAGTATGTAAAGAGTTATGCTCAATCAATAGATTAAATACGCATGTAAGATAGGTACAGATGATATATAAAGTGACAAAGATATCTTGAATATATAAAAGAGATGGTGCACTCAATATATAATAACAATATTCAAGATTGTAAATAAATGTTCGTGTCACGTCAACCGTGTGACGAACGTTACATGCAATACGTCAAACCTTGCTTAGAATAATTCAATATTTAAGCTCGAGAAGTTTGAGTCACATGCATACGTGAAAACACACTAAACCCGGATGAATAAGATTAATTGTGAATAGTATACGGGTTAGTCGGATAAGATTAGATAGATAGAGCAATAATGTAAGCTGCGGTATAGTAAATGAGATAGGCAATTGTATAGTGGTTGGAGTGGCGTAATCTTCCTAGTCCACTTTTTCCTTTCACTGCTAGGAGAAAATTCACTATTTTTTCCACACACCAGTTACATAGTGAATAAGTGGCTAGCACAAGCAGTTCTTCCGGATGTCTTGCACACCGCTCACCGCAGCTCCGAGTGTCTCGCACATAGCTACAGCTCAACTTCGAGTATTTCGCACAGCAGCTAATACTCAACGCCAAC
The DNA here is from genome assembly GCA_009835305.1 of Ipomoea purpurea. Lineage (NCBI taxonomy): Eukaryota > Viridiplantae > Streptophyta > Magnoliopsida > Solanales > Convolvulaceae > Ipomoea > Ipomoea purpurea. The sequence continues at coordinate 17,709 of VALG01009595.1, forward strand.
CAAGTGTCTTGCACACAAGCTACAACTTGCAAACTATGGTGATGTTTTGCACACAACTACTCCGTAGAGTTATTTTGCAACACAGGCTAGTACTCTTTTTTAGCAATCACAATACAAAGGGTAAATTGTATCTCTCTCCAACTAGATTTGAGACTTTTCAGACTAAGTCTCTAATGAATTTTTTTTGAGCACTTACACTATTGAATTTTGCACTTGTTTATCCGTGTGTATTGCACCTCTCCTTGTATCTTCAAGTCTTCATGGCTTTTTATAGGCAATCAAATATATACGTTGGAGTGGGATAATTTGATATTTGAAATTTGAATCTTCATACCCTGATATTGTTAACAATAGTAGATCTTCAATTTTGATTTGATTGTCAACTTGCCTGACCAAATAATATTTATCTCCAACTTGATTTTCTAGTTGTTTCTTTAAAATATTATTTTTGTTGTCAAATTGAATATCCAACGAATCTTTGAAATCAATTCATCTGATAGAATTTATTTATAGGATAAGTTTTTTAATTCATGTCTTCATAAATTTCATAAATATTTTATCGTTTCTGATCAAAATATCTTCAGGTCAATTTATTGGAGCTTTTGTTGGCATGTGGGCTAATCCAAAATAAATTCCTTCGAATTTATTCATTTTCTGAACATCTTGCTCTTTTGCACACTTGTGTCCCTTGACTTGGGCACTTCTTGCTTGTTTGCCTTGACATTGTGCTCTTTTAATGATTTGGTCACATTGTGCTCCTTTGGACACATCGTGCTTGTTCACATGTGCTCCTTTAGAACATTGTGCCTCCTTTTCAGACATTGTGCTTGTTCCAAAAACTTGACTTGTAAAAATAAGTCTTTCAAGGGAATTGATCTCAAGTGTGATCGTTTTGTGTAAGAACTTCTACCATTTCGGCCGTTAGGCTCATCCGTTAATTCTTGCAATATCATTCATTTATGCTTACTTTCCACGGATGATACTCCGTAGGAGCGCAAAATTAAATTTCCCCAAAATTAATTTTTTTTTTCCTAGGTAGAATTCCCCGGTTTTGACTCGATATTCTTTGATTTATAGATGGCTTGTGACTAAAAGAGCCTAAAACTAAGGGGATCTAACGGTAGTACATTTGGACTCATCAAACTTACGAAAAATATAATCTATCAATTTTCTCCTTGTTTGATGACGCCAAAACCTATACTCAGTCATTTGGTTTGTCTTTTAAAACAATTATTTTTCAAAAGATTTTATTAACTTTGACATAGCCACGACGAGTTAACCAATGATTTTGAAGCATCTAGGAAAGGTATTTTTGGCCCAATATGTTCCTATTTTGGGCATTTTTTGGATTTATGATTAATGATTTGTAATTTTTGCAATTTATGTTGATTTTGATACAAGCTAAGCTAAAAATGTTACTTTCAAGGACAAAATAAGTAAATAACAGAAAAAACTTAATAGCATCATAAACAGATAATTCGAACCATTTCAAATTGTTCCATGGATCATGAGTTCATGTTCTCGTGGCCATACAAGAAAATTGTGACAATCAATACAAATGCACCTAATGATTTTGTTCTCCTTTCTTCAAGCACCATTTTTTTTTTTTGAATGCCTTTCTTCAAGCACATGATTTAATATGATTTTGAACTTCATAAATT
>VALG01009601.1:0-10116 GCA_009835305.1 Ipomoea purpurea
TCGCAGTCGATCATAAACTTCCCACTCTGGAGCAGTCTCTGCTGGTAACCTGAAAATAAGCTCCGACGATCATGCATCAACGAGAAGCTACATGATACGATATTTTCTCGAGGTCTGATATCAGCTCGGTGAGACGGGAGTTCGTTAAGAATACACAAACACTTATGTGTTTATCCATAAGTCGGCTCGGAGTTCAATAGTTCCGATGAAGTTCAAGTACGAGCTTTCGGGATTTGGTTATAATCATAGACTTCCGTTCATACCAATTAGCCCATACCGGCCAATGGGGAGATAGACTGTGACATTACACACTGAACTGGCCTCAACAAACCTGCCCATAGAAGACCCCTATAATCTCATTGCCAATCAAAATAAAAGCGAAACGACATAACCCTTAACCTGACAAAGACAGCGCGCTTATTTACCAACTATGTTTTGTCTAATAAAGTTGGTCAGAGCGCGCTTGTTTAGTTTTTTTTATAAAAAAACCAGTCGTTCCGATTGGATGGTCCCGAGTCCTGAACAATTCACATTGTAACGGGTCCCAAGCGCGACGAATGATTGCAAAGGCAATCAGCATTTATATCTGACCCCGAGATCCTCAGTACGAGAATATATGCTAGCTCCCAAATGACATATTTGTCCACACTGGTTAATTCGCTCCAAGTTGCTGTCGACGTACCTTCAGATACGCGATTCAGTACACAGTACACGTATCTTCACCAACGGTAACCGAACTTAGAATAAATCACACATAATATTCGCGAGCAATGCAAATGCTTCAGAATATAAAAAACGACATGCCGTCAAGCAGCGAAGGCAGCCCAGTCCCACTGACGAAACGACTCAATCTCGCAACTAAAGTATATGGAATTTTGCACCACAACATAGAATAGATGATTATCCTTACATACAAAGTGCATCCTCCAAATGCCATAGTGTGCGAAATAGCACCAACGGTTTCCGGACTGCCCACCATGAGGGAAAAGGCTTTGACTTCGATGTAGGAGGATAATCGCATTCAAGGTGTCAACCAGCACTCGAAGCCTAACCGCGGAAAGGTACAAATACCCGCTCCTTGACATTCAGCTCCTACCACCTCAAAGACTTGCGATTCGGCCCTTGATCCGCTGTTCTTAGCAAATCAGCGCAAAACCGTCCTTGCTTCGAAGCATGATAAAGGGAAGGAGGATTTCGCTACTGGACTTCAGCCTAATGCCAGCAGTCTTCAGAGTTAAAGCAGTACCGTCGACTCCCCCGGTAATTTCCACTCCCAAGGAGGGCCGAGCCTAACTCTATATCCTGGCCGCTCTCGTCCCACAGCAGTAAGTCCCTGCTGGTCCGGGAAGAGGGGAGCGCACCCAGTTTACATGTCGAGGTCACCGCGATGAAAGCCCGTGAGACGCGGAGCACGAGATCGTGTACAGCCTGGTTCGTTACCAGTCGTAATTAGCAACCGTATTTTTCCAAGCCCATACCCGTTCCGATTGTCCTGACGGATAACCGCTCGGCGAGCGTAATGCCGACCTCCTGTTCCGGCCGACTGATCAAATCGGGGCCTCGAGCATGCACCCAGGAAGAGGGAGATCGAGTATCAACCCAGTCCCATCAAAGCTCAGGCGCTGGCGACTTCCTAGTCAGTGTACCGAAGCGGGTTAGGAAAATAAGAAACAATAAATCCGAGAAATACGGCAGCGAAATGAGTGGAAATGCATGCGGATGGAGTTCAAGTCGAGCGAGCGAGGCGGAGGATACATGACTGTCTTATTGTTTTTTTTTATCTTCCGGGGATTTCGCTATAACTAGCCCAGCTGAAATACTGTATTCCCTAACATCCAAGAACGAAGGCCGAAGACGAGCAGTGCATGCAATCGGCCTCCTAGACACAAACCTAGGCGGTCGAGCGCTCGAATAAAAAACAGACAATCCACGACAGATCGACAAATCCTCGGGAACGGTAGTGAAAGCTAAGAAACACATAGCGATGTAAAAACAAAGAGTGTGCCATCAAGGTGTTGAGGCTTAGGCCGATGAGCATAGAGTACCATATCTCGGGCGACAAGTTCGAGCTCGACATCGGCTGTCCAAACGCCCTGGAAGTGGGTACCGGACCACTTGATAAAGCTTAAGTCAGAAAAAAGAACTAAGTCGTGACAAAAAGCATAGAAGACGCACCCCAGCGGTCCCGCAGGCCGTCGAAGAAGGAGAGGAACCCCGAGATGTTTTGGATGGAGATATCCGACGGTTTCAAGGAAACGGGCGAGTTACCAACCGAACCCAGCCGTAGCCGCAAAAGTTCGACGAAAAGCACCCTCCTTCCAATCCCTTCGACGACGCCTGTACAAACAGTCGTCGAAGGCCTCGGTGTTGAAATGCTTTGCTTAAGCCCGAGGCGGAGAAGGTGAATGGATGAGGCAAACAAGGCATTATGCAGCCGACAAATCAGGGAGCTCAACACGCTCAAAGCAATAAACGACCGAAGTTGGTCGATCGCAAGGGTCTATCGATCAGACCATAAATGCGAGATTGTATTAGAACGAAATGTGAGAACAAAAAGTTTTGCCAGGCATTCGCCAGGAAGAATCCCGCCGCCACCTTCCACACACCGGTTACCAACTTGCCTTCATAAAAGTGGGAGATAGACCTGCTGGGTCCATTTACCCGTCGCCCCACCAGGGAGGGATTGAAGTTTGCTCTAGCCTACCGATTACTTCAACAATGGGTCGAGGCAGGACCCTCTCACGCCACATGCACCGAGTACCCAGGTCGCCGAATATAACCATAGATAGATGATAAGACGCTTCGCTGTGACATTGTCAGCATAAGGCGACAGTATAAAACTGTCAGGCATTCAGACTTCTGTCCGTCGAAACGGTAGTCGAAGCATACCAAAGATCGGTGGCCTACCCTCAAGCAAATGGGCAGAGTTGAAATGTGTTAATCGACATTGGTCGACGGAATCAGGAAAAGCTCGAGGACGTTCAAGGAGCTGGGCGGACGAGCTTGAACGAGTCCTATGGGCCTATCGCACCACCCAGCGGCGAGCGACTGGAGAGAGTCCGTTCTCGCTACATGATTACGGTATTTTATTGAGGCCAAGGTCCGTCGAAAGGGATCAACCACTACCGAAGAAGTCTACCCTATATCGAAGAGAACCAAATGAAAGAAAGAAAGCTGTGACAGATCAGAAGAAATAAAGTCCTAGCAGAAGGAAGCAGCGAGTTCGAATGGGAATCATAGTAACCAACAGACGAGAAAGAAGAATACACCAACGATAGATACGCAGAACATCGCCCGAAAGAACCTATCCAAGATATGGAGAATAGTATTGCAGGATCGACAAACCAGCAGACCAGCCTGGGGAGGAAACAACGTCAAGTGAGGAACGGCCTATACTCAGCATCCAAAAGCCGTAGTTCAGGTCGTGACTTACAAATTAGAGCATGGACGGAAGGCTCATAGTCGCATATGGAATGCTACTCACCTGAAAAAGTGTCCATCAGCGTAGCCCAGGGACATACCATGTAGCTGACCAAAGATCCAGGAAAACTTAAATGAAGGCAAAGGGGTTAACACCAGTCGTCCCAGGGACTCGGCAAGAAAAAGTTAGAAACACAGGGCCCAGACCTTAGACGCTTTCCCGTGAAAAAAGGCCAAAGGATCCGCCTCGAATGAGAGCCGCCAGGCTATATATAGAAACGGGGGCCCACGACCCTAAAACCGTTTCTGGAAACCAGAAAGAAGCACTAAAGCGTCGCCCATCGACTGAGGGACCGCAAAGAAAGTTCTGGAAACAAGGGCCGGCAGACCTTAGACGGTTTTCCGGAAAAAGCCCAAAGAGTCGCCGTGTCAATGAGAACGGGGCGGGCAGGATTATAGAAACGCCGGGGCCACGACCTGAACCGTTTCTGAGACAGAAAAAGCACTAAAGGGTCGCCTCGACTGAGGACTCGAGAGAAAGTTCAGGGAAACAAGGCCCAGACCCTTAGCACCCGGGTTTCCGTGAAAAAGCAAAAGGAGGTCCCTCGAATAGCAGACTCGCGAGTATCATAAATAGAACGCCGGGGCTACGACTGTGAAAAAGCTAAAGGGTCGCACTCACCGACTGGAAGCGGAGTATCCTGACTGAGGGGATGCAAAGACAATTAGGAAAACAGGGCCCAGACCCGTTTTTTAGACGTTTCCGGAAAAAGCAAAAGGAGTCTGAGAACTGCGGCAGTAATATACTAGAACGCCGGGCACGACCCTAAACGCGTTTCTGAGAACAAAAAAGCCTAAAGGGTCGCCGACTCAGAGGGACTTTCCGCAAGAGAAAGGGGTATGGAAACAAGGGCCCAGACCCCTTACATTTCCCCGTGAAAAAGCAAAAGGAGTCGCCTCGAATGAGGGACTTATATATTATAGAAACGGGGCCACGACCCTGAACCGTTTCTGAGAAAGAAAAAGCCTAAAGGTACGCTCGACTGAGGGACTCGGCGAGAAAGTTAGGAAACAAGGGCCCAGACCCTTAGAGTTTCCGTGAAAAAGCCAAAGGAGTCGCCTCGAAGAGAGACTCGCCAGTATCATATAAGAAACGCCGGGCCACTGACCCTGAACCGTTTCTGAGAAAGAAAAAGCTAAAGGTCGCCTCGACTGAGGGACTCGGCGAGAAAAGTTAGGAAACAAGGCGCCAGACCCTTTAGACGTTTCCGTGAAAAAGCCAAAAGGAGTCGCCTCGAATGAGAGACTTCGGCCAGCATATATAGAACGCCGGGGGCCACGACCCTGAAACCGTTTCTGAGAAAGAAAAGCCTAAAGGGTCGCCTCGACTGAGGGACTCGGCAAGAGAAAGTTAGGAAACAAGGGCCCAGACCCTTAGACGTTTCCGTGAAAAGCAAAGGAGTGCCTCGATATGAGAAACTCGGCAGTATAATATAGACACGCGGGGACACGACCCTACCGTTTCTAACAGAAAAACCTAAAGGGTCCCTCGACTTGAGGGACTCGGCGAAGAAAGTTAGGAAACAAGGGGCCAGGACCCCTAGTTGTTCCTAAGTAACCAGACTGGAGGACGCGAGAAAAACAACGAATCTTAAAAAGCCCGAGACACAATTGCACATTGGAGGAAGTAGAGAAAGCACTTTCAATTAAAATAAGCCGTAGGAGCTAGCCCTGTACATAAAGGATCTGTTCCAAAAGCCTCAAGCTATGGGGATCGACCCCGTCAATTGCGCCCCTGCCCGATTGTAGCCTGGGGACACGGAATGAAGGTCCTCCGCCTGAGGAGAGACTCGATAAGCCGGGAGGCAGTCGCTCACCTGATAGAGTCGCCGAGTCGCAGGTGCAGCCGGACCTCTACATCGAGCACGGGTTAACCCAGCCCTCGGGGGTGAACGAGGGGTCGCAGGGCCAGCCAGAGTAGCATACGGTCTGCGCTCGCGGAACCCAGACGGTAGCCGCTCGCCCAAGTCAAGGAGGAAGATCATCGCCCTCTGAAGCGCCGCCAATGCCTTACATTCCTTGCCCCGGGCTTCACCAGCCCCGTGCACGTCGGCCTCGAAGGCAGCCGGACTTCTTGTAGTCCTCTGTAGCCGCTTTAATCCTGCCTCGACCATTTGAGCCGAGTCACTCTCAAGCAGCTCGCGTTGGTGCGACTCACATCTTAATCGGCTCCTGACTGCTTCGCCTGCTCTTCCCGGAGCGCCAGATGCAGCTTCTTCCTCGGTCATAGGCCGCATATCGTGCTTAAGCCACAGAACCGATTGCCCCAGTTCAATTTGAAGCGTGAGGTCCTGCATAGCCAACTATCAGCACAGAAAGGAAATCAAAGAAAGAAAGAGGCCAAGTAGCAGCAACACTTTACACGTAGCGTCCGCCGCCATCGGCGATGCCCTTCGGCGACCCCATCCTTGGCAAAAGGAGTCCTTCTTGCACTTATCCCGCTGAATGGATGCGGTGCCCATCCACATTTGAAGCCCTCATCACCTGGGCATAGCCTGATCTCTTTGGAGTCGACTCCTCCGCGTGCTCTGCGGGGCCGCTTAGCCGTGGGCTCTCGGAAGGAGGGCAGCGGCTGCCGGCTTGCGACAACCACGGGCGATGGTGAGGACTCCGATGGTGGAGGATAGGAGTCGCGTCGAGGCGCAGCAGGGGCTGAGAAGAGGATCCGGCAGAGCACCAGTAGAACGTTGCACGCCAGCGCACGCATCGGTCCCGCACTAGTCAGTCATCTCTGGGGTCGGTGCGCGGCCTCGTCTGACAGTCAGATCGTAAGGGACTGTAAAGGAAGACAGACACTCCGTAAGCATTTCCGCAGAGAGAAGGGGTTGAGAGGGAGATGGAAATACGCACCACCGCGGCTCCCTCTCCATGCTTGGGCCATAGTTCCCCCCCGGTTTTTTAAAAACCGAGACCAGTACTCACCAGTACGGCCCAGGCTCTTCAAGAAGGTCGCCGCAAGTGTTCAGCATCTTCGGTTAAAGACAGCCCGCCGAGAGCAGGGCGAAGAGAGCCGCCGGCCACTTAGGGTCGTGAAGGTGAAAGGAGTAGAGAGAGGGCGGACCAAAGAAATATAAGGGTTCCAACTCTTTTATGTGATCGGACAAACCTCAAAAAGCTCCGCGTCGGGCGGGCAGCACCTGGATGAAGCCAGGCGATGAGAAGCAACCTGTTACGGTGAAAGATACCGAAACAGTCCAGGATTCGCTCCACATTCACGCAGTGCAGGCTGATAAAACTGGTGAAGGGAGTCGGTGAGAATTGGGCACTAAACTGGCCAGGGACGCAAGTTATATGTGCCGGAAGAATAGAGAGAAGAAATGGGTGTGGAGCCTCGGAACCGAATGCCACCGAGTTGTAGATGAATACCACAAGACCTCCGGCGGTCATAAATGGGCGGTCTTTCGCCGCGACGACCAAGCGAGGGGCCGGAAGCGAGCCATCGTGGCGGTTGAGGAAGATGGGGCCCGTCGGTACCCAATGGAGTCGACCTTGCCTCGCGGCGTTCCACGCGTCCGGACAAAGCCGCCACCGTACTAACGGGGCTGGCACCACACGGAGGAAGACGGGGTCGAAAGGAAGAAGAAGAAACTGCCTGGAAATCCGCCGGCATTTCCAGCGGGCGAACAACAGCGGGAGAAGAGAGCAGACGACGGTGAGGTAACCTGCGATTGCGAAAGACAAGCGGGAGAGGAAGAATGGGAAGAATTCAGACATAACTACAGGTTTTTTCGATCAAGTTCGAGGAGATGTGGAGAAGCTTGGAAAACGAAAAGGGAAGGGAAGGAAAGGTTTTGAAAGAAGAGAGGAACCCAAGCGGCACCACGTGCACTCCTCAGTGGAGGAGTGGAGGGCGACGGGACACGAATGACGCCGCATTTTAATCGCTCGATAGCGGGGCGACGGTTCAGACCTAAGGGCTAGTGCTGCAAGCGCGCGTCTACCCTAGTCAGGTCACGACCGCGGCTTGCCGGGTCAAAGCCCATCCGAAAGAGCGAGGCTCTGGAGCCCACTAACTATGTCCGAAAGGTCCCGGGGCTTAAGCCGGTCCATCATGCGAGGGGCGCTCAGATTGGAGCTCAAGTTGTAGGCAGTCGCAAAATGTTTGCCGAGCCCCTGGCTAAGGGGAATTAGTCGGAGCCCGCGAGTCGGTCATGATAACACAGGAGTCGCCAAAGGAAGTGAGGCAGAGAACCAAAATGTTTATTTCATAAGAACGGGTACCAAGGCAGCAAGGACTCGGCCCACAGACATTACACTAGACAGGAACCTAGGGATATCTTCTCTCCCTCCGCGGGGCGAACCGGCTGCGGACCCTCCCAAGTATAGTGAGGCGGAAAGGCAACAGGCTCAGCTCGGCTCGGGCCGGGCAGTTCGTCCAGTAGACGGCTTCCCGTCAAAGACCATCCGAGGGGCCTCGTCAGAGCACCAAGGCCACGCCAGAGAAGAAGGAGCCTCCCAGTCCAGATCCTCTCCGCTCCGGGTCTTCCCATGGGCTCCATCTCATCTTCTTCCGCGCGAGTCAATCAGGTCAAGCATATCCGGACGGCACCACGATTGGGTCGGAGTGGAGTCGCTCCGTGCAGATGCCATCCGTGGGCCCTCTCTCCCGTCGCCGAGCCCTCCAGAGCGCTCGAGTTCTTTCTTGCGAATGGACCAGCGGCGATCACCATCCCTGAAACTCATGATTTCAAGAGTGAAGTAAGAAGTGGTGAGAAAAAATGGAACCACAAGGAGCCCCTTATATAGGGCCTCGAGAGAGCAGAGCCAAGGCACGAATCTCGGGGGAATCGTAACGTGACATAACTGAGCCGGATTAGATGGGTCGCGCGAATCTCTGTCAGAAATCAATCTTATCCAAATCAGCTCGAGAAGGGTGAGATTCGCACGCCGAGCTGAAAAAGCCTGACGTCGCTGGGAAATGAAATATTACAGATGTCGAGTGGAGAAGGACTCGCATCATGGCCGACTCCGTCCACCATGAAATAAGACAAGTGCGCGAGACATTCAAACCAATGGAACAGGAGTCGAAGCACCAAAGAAGTCCGTTTATTTATCTATAAAGAAGAGCAGGTTACACAGGAGCTTATTATATAAAGTAAATGCTCCTAAAAACTACCCCTCTAAAACGCCCCCGACTCCAAGATCACTCGTCCGGCGAAGAGAAGTCACTCCCCGAAAAACCCTCCCGATGGTCCAGGAGGGGACGGCAGACCGAGTCCCAGAAAGCTGGCATAAGCGGCGGCACGACTAACTCGTCGTCGTCAGGATACATCTCCTGGTAACGAGCGAAGTCCTCCTCGTTCATCAGCCCTGTAATCGGACCCTCCGGGTCGTCCAGGGAATGGAGAAAGTCATGCGAAAAGAGAGCTGGTCCGGGATGGGCACGTTGATGACGGTCCCGCCAGGAGAAGTTACTCGGGCGGTCCCCGGAGGGGGAGAAGGACGAGGAGTCCGAGCAATTTTCGCGTCGCACAGGAGTCGGCGGATGAACCACGGAAGCAGCTATAGCAGGAGATCTTTTTGGGTCGGGCGATGAGCCTTCTTTTGACTCTCCCTTTCAGGACGAGTCCTTTTTAAAGGCAGAGGACGCCGGGGCGACCGAAGTCAATGCGTTTTCCTCTCAGTGGCGAGCGACCCATGAAGACTTGATGAATTGGTTGAGATGTGACCAGAGCCATTTATAGGTGCCTGGAGAGTCGACAAGATCGAAACGGCCCGCGAGATCCGGGAGATCGCGAACAATCCGTGTCAATCATGAGTCAGTTAAGGCGAGGATTCGGCAGACAGAGGACGGTTACTACTTTTCCAAACCCAGGCTAGAGGGCCGGGTATGGAAAAGTGAGGGACTAGTTGATGGGGTGAGAACCCCGGCCCAGGAAAGGGGCCCAGAAAGAAAAGACAAGGGAGAAAAAAGATGGGCTGACAAGTAGACCAAAAAAGAGTATCTGGGCCGAGTCCAGGACTCGACCCAGGCCCAAAGGAGAGGCCCAGCCCTGAGCGGCGGAGGGCAGCCTAGTCCGAGTGTTATCCGAAAGAAAGGGGTCGGTTTAGACCCGGCCCAAAGAGGACTCGGTTCCAGGAGCCGTTGAAGCAATCAAGGCGAAGAGCCGTTGGAGCATTAAAAGACCAAGCACGGTCCGCCCGTTATCAGCTAGAGAGAGCCGTTGGACGAGCTTGTAACGTCGCCCAACGACTCAGATATTAACTATAGCCTTAAGTCGGCCATTAAGGGTCTTTAAGTCGGCCCAAGGGAGGAGTCACTATAAATAGACTCCTCCGCCCCATGTAAAGGACACGACTTTCGAATACCCGGAGAGGGCATAGAGTATACTTTCGAGCAAAACTATTTTTTCACTAGAAACAAGGCTTTTTGTGAAAGGTGTTTCCTCCAGCTTTAGGTTGTGTTGGACCTCCTTGGGCCCGAAAACCCAAAAACCATCACTCACCATCATTATTCTAATGTGTGTTTTGGATGAAATTTATCTTGTGACTCTAGCCGGCAAAATGCTACAAGAAAATAAACTACAATAGGTTTCAATGGTTTCATATAGCATATTAGCTCAAACCTGTAAATATTAAAGTCAGAATGTGGAACGGGAAGAGGTTTTCCTAAAGTAACTTGGGATGAAGTTTCCT
>VALG01009602.1:0-22417 GCA_009835305.1 Ipomoea purpurea
CATCGCACGGTATTCTGGACGTAAACCCCGTAGGACAAACATATTCTGTTCATCCAGCGAGATAGGGCGACCGGCGTGTGTGAGGTCCTCGACTAACAGCTGGGCGCGACCTAAATATTCTTCCGTACTACTGCCGCCTTGCCGCAGGCCGTGAAATTGGCCGAGGAGTCCCAGTGTGCGTGCGCGGGTGGAGCTGCCGAGGCCGGCGTTGATCGCTTCCCAGACATCTTTGGAGGTGGATTTGCCATCGCCAAATGCATCACCTCATCCGAGAGGGATGAGATGAGAAGGGAAAGCAGTGTCTAGTCTTGTTTGATCCACGCCTTATACGCCGGGTTTGGGACCGGAGTAGAGGTTGACGCCGTGGATTCACCGGTGGCCGGAGGAGCGTCTATCATCGCGGGAGGACATGGAGTTTCACCATCGACAAATCTCATGAGCTCCTGACCACGTAAAAAGGGAACCAATTGGGTTCTCCAAAACAAAAAATTCCGATATGTGAGTTTTATCGAAACAAAGTGATGGGCACTGTTTAGGGAGTTTTGGCTTGAGGCCGAAGAGGGGGTTCCACCGGCGGTAATAGTACACTCGGAAGAATTGGTGGACATATCGACGATTAGTCGATTGTTTTGGGGAGAGGATCGACCGAGGGTGGTGAGAGGAGAAAGAAAATTAAATTCCCTGGTCTAACTGATACCAGATGAGATAATCAGTTTTCCATTCAACATTAACAACGATAAGGATTACAATTCAAATAGTGTAACAACTCTAAGTAACCCCTATCAACTAGGAAGACTAAGCCTATTACAAAGACTAGTCAACATAATAATAATAACATTAAACTAACAATAGTAATAATAATAATATTGCTAACAATTCCTAGTAATATTTTTTCTATTAAATTTAAATTGTATTCCTCTACAATTATTTTCCACGAACTAAATAAGTGTTGGTGATGAGTGTTATGTAGGGGAAAAAGGATATTGCAACAAGGATTAAGGTTGTGGCGTGAACAAAGTTCACTGCCTTTTAGAAAAATTTCACCGGTGTTTAAGTGCAAGGTATAAAGAATGTCGTTGTTTCCCAAGGTTACACATCTACTCTATAGTAACGTGCACTCATTAACTCCGTAACTATAATTGGAATGCTTTAAACTACTGCTTAGATGTCAAGAGAAAAGAAGGAATAAGAGACTTTTTTTTTTGAGTTAATAACCGATTTGGTCCTGCGACTATCGTGAAACTACCGATTTGGTCCTTGACTATATTTCTTACAAAATTAAGTCCTCAACTTTTCAATTTTTACTCGATTTCGTCCTCCGTCCAATTAACCGTGAAGTATCTGTCTACCCCAAGGACAAAAATGTAAATACACAGCCTGAAGTGTAAAGTATCCGCCTTCCTCATTTTACCGTGAAACACCGCCAAGTCCCAACACCACGGCCATAATCGCCCCAAATTCAACCCTAGGTGGCAGTTCAACCCCCACCACCAGCGTTCCCAGCTCCCCCAACGCCGTGACGAGGAGGTGGAGGTTCGGAAGCGCGAGGACGAGAAGGAACGCGCCCGTCGCGACTGCCTTTACAACCTCAAGCGTTCCAGCACCAATGCTGCCTCACGCCGCGAGTCTGCAGTGTTCAAATCCTCAGTTGATATCCAGCCAGAATGGAACATGCTTGACCAGATTCCTTTCTCCAGTTTCTCGAAGCTCTCGTTCTCCGTTCCCAATCCTGAAGATTTGCTCATCTGCGACGGCCTAGAGTTCTTTCTCTATATATGAGATTCTCGTAGTTTGTTTCTGCTGTAGTGGTGGCAATTGTGCTCTCGCTGTCGCTACAGTCCTTCCCGCCGGCAGAAGCCATCAGATCGTCTAACTTCGACTCCTATCTCCGATTCGATAATTTTAGCGGTGCTCTCGATCGATTTTCTTTTTGGAAAAGCCCCTCTGTTTCTGAGCGGTGGCGAATCAGATTCTTCAACATTCCAGGTCATTCATTCGATTCTTCAACATTCCAGGTGTTCGGACAGTGTGTTCTTTCATTTCCGTCCAATTAACCGTGAGGACCAGCTTGGGGACGAAGACCATCGGAGCTCCGGAGTATTGCAAGGCTAACTTCAACTAGGGTTAAAGAATTTGGGGGTTTCAGATTAGTTGGTTTATGTTTTCAAAAAAAAAAAAAAAAAATTAGTTGGTTTATTGATTTTGTTTTCTGAAATGGGAAGGTGCATTACTGTGTGTATTTACATTTCTGAAATGGGAAGGTGCATTACTGCCAAGTGTAAAATGAGGAAGACGGTTTCTTCACACTTCAGGCTCTGTATTTACATTTTTGTCCTGGGAGAAGACGGATACTTCACGGTTAAGTGGATGGAGGACAAAATTGAGTAAAAACTGAAAAGTTGAAGACTTAATTTGGTAAGAAATATAGTCGAGGATTAAATCAGTAGTTTCTTGATAGTCGGAGGATCAAATTGGTTATTAATTTTTTTTTTTTGAAAAGATGAAGGAATAAGAGACTTGTTTCAGTTGGTGATTTTAAAAATTACAGAAGAATTCTCTCTCAAAAAAAAATGACAGACTTTATATTGTTTCAGTGAAAGAATGAAAGTTTCACATGATAGAAACCAACAATGACTACAATTTCTTTAAACAAATATGGGCCATGGGAATTTGTCAAGATCAGAGACCGTCACAAAAACAGACATTGTTTTTATTTTATCTTTGTTGGTCCACAAGGACTAGATAGTTATGATGTGCATCCGTATGCATCATGCATGGTGTATACAGATACAAAAATGAGTCGTTTTATTAAAAATATGCATCTTCCCTTAACAAAAAAAATAAATTAAAGTTCGATTCTCATCAACAACTTATGTTGTTCATTCATTCTGGAATTTTAGTTCATAGATTCTGGAATTTTAATTTATTCATTCTGGAATTTTTAGTTCATAAATTAAATTCTGGAATTATAGTTCATCGATTCTGGAATTTTAGTTCAGAGGTTGTTGCTGGGAATCGAACCTGAATTTTTTTTTTTAAAAGGGAGACGCGCATTTTTAATAAAACAACGTCGTTTTTTGCATCCGTATGCACCATGCATGGTGCATAATTTGCCACAAGGACTAGCATTTAACAACATGGGATTTTTTCAAAAAAAAACAACAAATGGGATTTAGGCAAATTATGGTCCACACAATGTTAGGTGGACCATAACAAAAAGTACATTTTTAATATATTAAATGTATATTATTTTTGTATTCAATGTACATTATATAATATAATATATACTCAGAACAAAAATAATATACATAATGTATATTATTTTTGTACTAAATGTACATTATTTTACCGTAGACAAAATATGGTCCTGGGATATTTAGAAGATGTATGGTAGAACTTTATTTCTTATTAAAAAAAAAAACGAAGCAAACACCAACTAGCCGCCATGTATGATGTAACAAATCTTTTGATACGTCATTGATGGGCATTGATCTTGTAGCAAGAATAATATATATTACCTTATATATGTAATTAGGAAAATAATTAGCATTTATGTGTAATTGGTAATTAGGAGAATAATTAGTCATTCTATTATTATAATTACATTATTTTAGGAAGTGAGATAGTATATATAGGGTATTTTATGTAATGTTAAAGGGATGCAAAAATGAATTATATTGAAGGGTTCTTCATCATTTTCTTTCGTTATATTGTTTTTCTTTTGGAGTTACTGTAACTCAAATACGAATTGAAGCCAAAAGTCTGCTCGAAAAGTTTCTTTAGTTACGTACTAAATTTCAATACGTAACATCCTTCCATTGTAATTGATGAAGAGTGGGCACGACTAAACAAAGACCAATTTCCCTTCGGGGTCCAGTATTATATTGGTCACCTGGGATCACTGCTCTTTCGGTGTCCTCAAGAGTCACCCCAACTATCAACTGACTCCTTACCCCCACCCACCCTATTTTTCTTTCTGTTTTGTCCTCTCATCTGACAACATCATTCGATCAATTCGCAGATTAAGGAATGGGGAGTTTGCAATTGCAGCTGAATTTCCATCCTCAATTTCTTTTCCCACCAAACCCATTATTTGTGTCGCAGCAGCATTGCAGATTTAGATTGAGTGTTGGAAAATCATGTATTGGGTCACAAAGAAAGGCAAAGAAGTAGAAGGGATTTAGTAACCATATTTGCATCATCAGTGTCTGTGTGGGATGGATGGTTGCCTGACAAGGGAAATGCCCCTTCTCTCAGTGACATCTTCTGGCCTTCTGCAGGTCAGACTCAGATCGATCACTTTTAATTTTATTTGTTGTTTTTGCATAATCAATCGAATTGAATTTGGTTGCATTTGCAGGGGCGTTTGCAGCAATGGCAATACTGGGAAAGATAGACCAAATTTTGGCTCCAAAAGGGGTTTCTATCACCATTGCACCATTGGGAGCTGTTTGTGCTGTTCTCTTCGGGCCACTCCCTCTTCTCCTGGCGCTAGGGTACGCTTCTCTCTAAACTCTAAACTAAACCCACTTTTTTATCTTTAGAGAATCACAATTTTAGTCCCGGAAATTTTTACGTGTACTCCTAAATTTTACTTCTAAATTCTATTTCATTCGACATTTTGCTTGATACTCATGTAGGAAGTAGAATTGATGGAGTAGAATTTGAGAGTGTATTGCAGAAGAATGATTTAGTTCCCCCATAATACTAGATTAGATGCAACTTAGTTTTTTTTTTTTTTTTTTTTTTTTTTTTTGTCGCTCAATTATTTTATAATTATCAATTTAGTTCTTAGTTTTTAATTTCAATTAATTTGATCATCGAATTGTTTGAAATTTTGTCAATTAAACCTTTCAATGATCTTAGAAAAAATATCATTTTGGTCCCTCAGAAGGATTTAATTTACGAAATTTTAAACATTCGAAGATCGAATTAGTTTAAATTGAAAACTAAAGAATACATTAATTGTTAAGAAAAATAAAAATTTGTTTGATTAAAAGTATTCTTTATTACGGGTTTTTTCTTAGCTTCCTTAATCATTTGAAAAATATTTTGTTATAAAATTATTTTTGTTTGTTAAAAATTATTTAAATGAATTTACAAAGAAAACAAAGTTACTATATGATATTTTTTATTTCAAATTTATTTTTTACTTATTTAATGTGTGTTTTGCGAGGAAATTGATAAATATACATATATATCATTTTATCATCCTTAATTTTAACAACTATTTAAGGTAAGGACTAAAATGACTATCAAATAGACAATTTAAGAACTAAATTAGATTACATGTATAATTAAGGTACTAAGTTGCTATTCTAATATAATTGAGAGATTAAAATTACTATTTTTTCTTATTTTAATTTGCAGAAATTATTTTAATAAGTTAGATGTTATGGCCGCACATTTAACGTAAATATTTAAGCATAATAAAAACATCAAAAGTACAAATTCAGCTTTTGACCTTTGAATATTACTGCCCATTTTGACTTTAACACAAACAACAATACACAACTTTATTTGCTTCAAACAACATCAACATACATAATGATCTTAATTATATTTTTAAAATTCTCTCTAATGAATTATAAATTTAATTCTCAATTTCTTTTTTTTTAATTGAGTATTTATTTAGTTTGCTGCTGTATATATATTTAGAAATCTCATATTATTTAAAAAACGACAGAGCTTGATACATCGAAATTCTTAACACATAAAGTACATTATTCTAACTCATAAAATACATCTTACCCCAGAATGTTCATTATTCTAACACGCTCACATGACAATGAATTTTTTTAAAAACATCAAAACGACGTCACTTTGGATCGTGGTCCAACAATAATTTGCCGCACATTGTGAACCTTGGTCTAGATTATATATCTGTTAATATATTATGTACATTTATTTAACAGATTATGTACTACTGAAGGTACATAATATGTTAATTATATATAAATCAATTGAATATACATATTATATTGATTGTAGGTACATATTTTGGATCAGGGTAGCAGAATTCATAATATTCATGATGGATCCTAGTCCACGATATAACAATTTGCGATCATATTCGACCATCATTGACATGGTGTATTTTTAATGTGAAAAATAAATAGAATTTCGTATAATTTGATATTTGCAAATTGAAAAGTAATAAAATGTTTTTAAAGTTTTCATTAAAAATAAAAATATAGAAAATTTTAGAAAATTAAGGATGAAAAATTAAAAACAGTAAGCTACACTAAAGAGGGTCTTAGACTTGTGATGTCTATAGGCTATAGAGTAGTGCAACCCAAACAAGATAAATAATGTATTGTTTTTTTTTTCTTTTTTTTTTTCTGCTTTTTTTCCCCTTATTTTCACCCCTTTTCAATAGGTTTCATTATAGCTTTAATTGAACTTTGGAGGTGGGTTGGGACAAGAGGTCCAACATGGGCAAATTATACATGAACTACGGTCTACGTTATTTTGTAGATTTTGATTCAAAATAATTTTATGTGTCTGCAATAATTGACATATTGTATACCTAAACTTTTATTTTGCAATAATTGAAATGTGTTTCATTTCAACATATAATAGTTAGACTATGCATTTATGTTTTATATGTTATTATTGAATTAATTCTATTTTTTGTCCTAAATTTATAGGTGGTAATGCATTTTTAGTCATTTTTTTTTTCAGAACATCTCTCTATGGTCCTAATATTATTGTGACATGATCATTTTTTGTCTCCCATCAATAAAACTGTTTAATTTCCTAAAGTAAAAGGGCAAATTAGATCTTCAATTATGATATTTTTTTAAAATATATATATATAGGGAAGGGATCAGGTGCATTTGAGGTTTCTCGTGCGGTTGTGCGGGTGGACGCACGTTAAGCATTAATCTGACGCACTTAAAGTACACAACACACGCACATTAAGCACACAAACCTCACGCATGTTAAGCACAAGCCTCACACATGTTAAGTACAAGTCTCACGCATGTTAAACACACGCCTCACGCATGTTAATCACAAAAACACACGCACTTTAAGTTTTTAAAAACAACTCACATCAAGTACACACTCACGCACATTAAGTACAAAACTCACGCACCTTAAGCACACGACTCATGCACATTAAGCATAAAACTCACGCACATCAAGCATAAAACTCATGCACTTTAATTTGAAGTTTCAACAACAACTCACATTAAGTACACACTCACGCACATTAAGCACAAAACTCATCACGCACCTTACGCACAATACTCACACACCTTAAGTACAAAACTCACGCACATTAACACTACACATTCACGCACATTAACATTACACACTCACGCACACTAAGTACAAATCTCAGGCACATTAAGCACAAGACTCACGCACATTAAGTACAAAACTCACACACATTAATCAATCGCACTGGAACCTTTCACTATATATTATATATATATATACCCATACATGTGCATTACTTTTTTTAGTCAACCGCCTAGGTTGTCTAGGCGCTAGGCGCTACTCTACAGCTCAACTAGCGCCTACTACAACCACAACCATGCCCTCTGATCTTCAATTCATTATTACATGCAGAAGTACAATATGTTTATGGCGCAAATAGGTTGCGCTGCATTTGGGGTATTGGCTTTCACCATTTTTGGGCCAGGATGGTTGGCTAGGAGCTCTGCTCTTGCTGCTGCCATTGCCTTTATGATTTACACTCGTGCTGTTCATCCTCCCGGTAAACCCTAACCCTTCTTCAATTCTTCTGCACATCGCATGCATTAATTAATTTCTGTAAAATCATATAACTAATAAGTCGTCTAAAATGTTTATTAATAATTACTTTGACATGCATACATACAGCTGCGAGCTTGCCTATATTGTTCATAGATGCAGCTAAGCTACATCAACTTAACTATTGGTATGCTTTGTTTCCTGGTGCCGCTGGATGCATTCTTCTCTGTATTATTGTAAGTTTCTGTCATTACATAAAAGATATATACGCTGAATTGAAGAAGCTCTGAATTGAATCCCCCAATGCTCCATCTAATACATCTTATAATAATTATGATTATGAACTCGATCAGTGTCACTAATCTTCAATCATCCCTCTATGCCAAATTATACCATGGACCAATGTTCACCTTACATTGTTGACTCTAGTTCAGAATGACATTCGGATTATGTGTTGCAATTAACATATTATATGCCCGTAGTTAACATATTATGCTTAATTTATTTACAGACATATAATTTATTAATTGAAATCACATAATATGTTAACTGCAAATACATCACTTTTGATCCCGGACCCACAATGAAAGGTAGAACTTGGTCCATGGTATAACAATTCTCTCTATATATATACTACAAGTTTAATGCTATGCTCTCCAGTTTTATTGATTCTTGTTGTCCCCTTTAATTGGTGCAGCAAGAGATGGTGTGTTACTTGAAAGAGAACTTCAAGTTCTGAGGATTCTCACTATCAAACCAATCATTGATTGCATGCCAAATTTTTTTTGGTAAATAGTAGAATGGTTTCTTCATTGGTGAATATAGTAATAATATCTTGGATGATATTATGTGCCCTTAATTAGATTATTTAGGTTATAATTTTATTTTATTTTTTTGGTTTCTACATGTTCAACAAAAATAATGAAACATGTATAATTGTATATTATGTATGTTGGTGTTTAGATCAATGGTCCAATATAACCATTCAAATATATATAAAGACTTAAAATTGAGTAACGAAGAAAATTCACAGCCACTATCTAAAACTATGCACTGGGTAATTTTTGCCTTGTGATCCTAGTTGATAAAGGACCACAAGGAGATAAAGAGTGTTAATTAACAAATAAAACCATTGAATGATTGAAATAAGAGAATTGAATTGATCAAGCCATGTGGGTGTGGTATAAGTTCATAATGCCAATCTCAAAGTTAGGGGTTGCTATTTATACACACTTAGCTTGGATGGCTCCTACTAATACATAATATACAACTAGTGAGTAGTGACACCTACAGCATTTATCTTGGAAATCTCTTCTATAAAGCATAAAAGTACACAATGTTAGGTAAATTTTGAAAAAGTGATTAATTATATATAATTAAATATTGAAAAATAAAGTTCATTACCTTTACATTTATTTAATAACTAATTTTGAGGATACATCAATGATTCTAACATATTTGGATTGAATAAGTGTGAAATAGGCCATCGAATCACACACAATAATGCAATTAAGCAATTGAACTTTAAAAAGTTACAATAATTAAATCCTTAAACTAATTCATTTCAAACAATTTGTCCAATTTGTAAGTTTTCCTCCTTTCTAACAGGTCACCCAATTTAAAATATTTTTTTAAAAAAATAATTAAAATAAACTAAAATTAAAATAAATAAATAAATAAAAAAACTTCGTTTCCATCAGAGACGAAGAAGGTTTCCTTGTCTCTGACCGGAGATGACCTTTGTCTCTATGGCCGAAGACAAAGATATGTTCTTCGTCTCTGGCACGAGATGAGGTTTTTTTTAAAAATAATAATTTTAGTTTATTTTAATTAATTATTTTTAAAATATATTTTAAATTGGGTGATCTGTTAGAAAGGGGAAAAACCTGTAAATTGGACAAATTGTTTGAAATAGGTTAGTTTAGAGACTCTATTGTAACTTTTTTGAGTTCAGTGGCCTAATTACATTATTGTGTGCGATTAGATGGCATATTCGACCCTTATTCCTATTTTTTTTTTATATATATTGGAAAGAAGGGGGAAACCCAGTATTTACAGTTTAGAATCAGAGAGAGCTATACATGAATTTCCATGAAGGAAAGCCAGCTATATCATCTTCTAAGAGGCTCAGTACATCATCCGGTGGTGAGTTCAAAATGTGGACTCCAAGAGGAAAATTTCTGGAGAAGTATGCGAGACGATCCGCTACGGAATTCTGCTCCCTTGCTATTGATACTGCATGCCATCTTTCGAGCCGGCGAAGTTCTTTTTTTGCAAGCCTCTAGGATATTGTGTGCTGGGATGCGAGGGGGGTTGTTCTCCTTTATGTAGTTGATTGCGTTTGAAGAGTCGCTCTCTATGATCAAATTGTTGCAGTTCTTGGCTACTGCTAATTGAATTCCTTTTAGTATGGCCCATGCTTCAGCTTCAAAGGGTGTGCAATTGCCTATGTTATAAGCGAAACCTTGACACCAACTTCCTGTACTGTCTCGAATCAGTCCGCCGCAGCTGGCCTTGCTTGAGTTTTCCAGGACCGAGCCATCTACGTTTAGTTTGAAGAAGTTGGCCTGTGGTTTTTCCCAACACAGTTGCTTCCATGACGTTGTAGTTTGTGGAATTAGATTTCCTGAGAGTTTGGTGAAGCCTTATCTGCTTCGATTGCCTGAGCTTTGATCCATGAAATCATAAAGCCGAGGGGTTTAACTGTGTTGCTGAAGACTGCTTCGTTTCGCCATTTCCAAATCCACCACAACATTATGGCAAATAATGAACTACCATCGAAGGGACCTTTTCCATTTCTTTTGCCGGTTATGCCTGCTTCGAGCCAGTCAGAAAAGGGTAGCATGCTCATCATGAATTGCTGCAGGTCTATGTCTTCAATTGAATTGCTGCAGGTCCAACATTTGTTGTTGTCGGTAAGCCCTCTTCTTTCTCGTACACTGTTAGTCATTATCCTTTCGTGAGTTACTAGCCATATAAAGGAACGGATACGATTTGGGACTTTTAACTTCCAGATTTTGTTCCACTTTGGTGCTTCGATACTGAATTCTGCTCCCTTGCTATTGATACTGTATGCCATCTTTCGAGCCGGCGAAGTTCTTTTTTGCAAGCCTCTAGAATATTGTTTTAAATCTCATCTCATAATAATAATAATAATAATAATAATAATAATAATAATAATAATATTTGCGACGAAAGTTGCGGATAAAGGAGAAGAGAAAATAGTTTTAATTGGATGTGATAAATTATGTCATTTCTTTAAAATAATAAGGATAATGATGAAAAAAAAAATAATAAGTTAGGAAGCTATGACCTTATTTTGAAACGCTATCTAAGATAGCGTTCCAAAATAAGCTCTTATTTTAAGCTAAGAGCTTATTTTGAGAACATTACCAAATAGAGCTTATAGCTTATTAGTAGCTTAAAATAAGTTATAAGCTCCTAAATAAGCTCTTCCAAAAAGAGCCATAGATAAAGTAAAGTTCATTATCTTTATATTTATTCAATAACCAATTTTGAGCACACATTAAAGGTTCTAAGAGCATCCTCAAAAGAGGCTTTTGGACGAGGTTTTGAAGAAATTTGGGTGAGGGGGAGGAAAGAGAGGGAAGAGAAAGAGAGAGTTGGGTTGACCTGCAAAAATGGAGATTTTGCAGTGAGTGGGTCTCACCAATGAAGAGGGAGAGTTGCGCTTCACGTGCGTGATGCGCAACTCACGCGCCTACTTGGGCGTGCAATTCTATTTTTTTTTTAAATTTTAATTTTTTTAAATTTTTTTTTCTTTCTTCTCATTTTCTCTTTCCTAATTACACTTGTAAAAACTTCTCAAAATCTTCACACTATTGGGAATGCTGTAACATATTAGGATATATGAAACCAACTTTAATGAGAACTCGTCAATCTACAACCATCTAAGGCGATAGTAGAAATACAAAGAACTAAAAAATCTCTAACAATGGATACTTCAATTCATTAATTTTTCTAATTTAAAATATCATAATTAGGTGTTCTTGACAACACACCTTGTAAGTAATAATCTAACGAACTCGATTTTCCCCCAAGCTCAATCAAATTATTCACATAGGAATCATAGTCATCTCTCCCCCTCCTCTCCTCAATCCTCAACAACAACATCGAAACTTGCAATATAATATTAGACAACATTCATTATTAGCCTTAACTTTAAAAAAACTTTCATACAGCCATAACAATAAGCTTTAATCCTTCGAAGTTTTTCAGGATTATTCAAACTATATTTCCTCAAAAAATTTATGGAACTCAGCAAATATATTTCCTCAAACACATGGTAGAGTTCAAATGAGAAGGGGGTAGGGGCCCGGTGAGATAGGGTGACCAGTCAGAGAGAAGTTGTCTCATACTGACCGACAAGGATTCACCAAAAATGTAACCGCATCATTTGGGAAGAATGTGAGGATAATGTAAGAGTGATTAGGAAATAGAAGGTGAGAGGAGAGAGAAAAAAAATTAAATTTAAAAAAAAAAAAAATTAAATATGTAAGTCCGGCGCGGCGCGCCTGACGCGCTTATGGCCACGCTGTGCGCGAAACAGCGTTTCTTTCTTTAGTTTTTTTTTTCTTTAATTTCTAACATTAGTTTGTATTTTGCAGGAAAATTATTTCATGAAATAACCTCACCCCACAGTTGTAAATAACTTCACTCAAGTGATTTATTCTGACATTAACTCCATATTATTCATTGATGTGGTTGCTCTAAAGCTTGAGAAGATGCAACTTCACAACAAAACTGGGTGACTGCCAAATTGATGCAAACCAATTCAAGCCTAACACATTATGCAGAGTAAATTGAATTTTCACAACAAACACAAGTGGATGACTTACTGATGCAATCGTTATATCGTGCACCAAGGCACACAATGTATTGTGTGTTCGGTCCAAAACGACGTCATTTTTATGTTAATATTTTATGTGTATTATGTTAAGAGAATAAGAGTTTATGTGTATTCTATTAAGAGTTTATGGGTATTATGTATTATATTAGATTATGTGTATTATGTTATGAGTTTATGTACATTCAAAACAGAGAATTTATTATTATTATTATTTAGATGTTAACAACAGAAACGGGAAAGGGAATTTCTGAAAAAAAAAATAAAAATTCAAAATGGCTTCGTTTTGGGCAGGGCGAACAGTGCATTGTACGCCCAAATGCACGATATAATTTGCCTTACTGATGGGCATGTGTATTTTAGGCTTGGATTTGGGCCAAAAAGTAAATGGGCCTTATTATAGCATTGGGCCGAGACGCATAGGCCTAGGGGCAAATACACTAGCAGTTATACCATGGACCTGGGTTCACCTTGCAAGGTGAACTTGGATTCAAAATACACAATTTACATATTGAATGGTCACAAATTATACTACAGTTTCATTTGATAATATACAATCTTGAATGAGCTCTATTTTTTAGTTTCATTTTTCACATAAACAAATTTCATTATAGCAACATTTAAGTATCATTTTAATTATACTGCAGTTTAATTTGACGACCATAGTCCACATAGCACTATGTGGACCATGGTCCACTGTATAACAATTGTGTCCTAACACCCTAGGGAGTAGAGATTGAGCGCTATACATTTAGTATTAGTGTATTGAATTTTTTATTTAAAAAATAAATTTGTAAAATAAAATAAGAAATTAAAGAAACAAAAATTTATAAAAATGGAGAATTAAAATTAAAAAAACTGAAAAATTAAAAACATAGAAATGGTGTAAACGACTTTTAAATTTTTTCATTTTGTCCAACTATAAGGAAAAAAAAGAAAAACATCCATTTTTTGTCTAGCTCATTCAAATTTGTCAATTGTCACATTTTAGTCCATTTCCCGTGTCTCTTGTGTGTGCTGTCTTAACCATTGCTTTATTTACCAAATTGGAATTTTAAAAAATAAATAAAAATTAAACTCCTAAGACTTAAACCAATTGGTATAAAGTATACACTCCATATGTCATTAGTGTGACTTAACTAATAATTTTGGTATAGAATATAGTGTAGTGAATGGAGTGGAAATAGCAACAGTTATATAAGAAAAAAGGTAGGGCCGACATGAATTTCAACCACAAATAAGGTTATAATATGTACAATATAAAAAAAAATCATCCCATGTATTAAAGGCCACGTAGCACAAGAAAGTCCAAAACCAGGTGGGCCCAGCTGATATGTAAAATATTCCAAATTGCAATGGTGGGGCGGCAGTGTTGGTGGCGTATCTCTGGTGGTGGTGCCGATGTGCTGACCACACATCCACACAACCCTCCGACAACGACGTCTATGAAATTCTCTTCTCTTCTCTACACAACCTCCCTCGCACCATTGTTGACTCTAATGTCACACACTGTTTGCGTGACTGTGTTAGACCCAATAAATGAACATGTCAACTGGCTAGCTTGTTATAAAATGGATAAGGAGCATCAAATAGCGTTAAGGATTGTTATGTCTTAGATGCTAAGGTTTGGTCAAGTCAAGCATGAAGGAGATCGAGGACATTCGAAGGGCACAACGAGTCGTGAGCTATTGTTGTTTTCCTGATGAGGTCATGGCATGTCGAAACCACTTTGACATGTATATAGGATAAGGCTGGTCAGTGAGGTATGAGAAGCGCGGAACGCCGCTCGAGCGATGTGCACTGCGTCGAACTCTAGATCAGTGACACTAAGCTCCTTATAATAATACCACATGCATTTCAAAAATTTACAAGTGTATTTTCTTGTTACTAAATTTGTTAGTTTTTTTTTTAATTTTTTTTATAAAGATATAAATTTGTTAGAGTTAATTATCGAAATTGTCCATTAACTATAACAAAATTACAAATTTGATCTTAACTATTTTTTTTACCTAATTAAGTCCTCAACTTTAAAAATCTAAACCAATTTGGTCCCATGTTAGGTCAAGGTCAGAAATCTGTTTTATTCGAAGGTATTGCTATAATTTCACATCACAAGTATCATTTCCTCTCTTATTAAATCAATGAGTTAATTACTGAAATGGTCCATTCACAAATAGCGAAATTAACAATTTGGTCATTGACTTTTTGCTATAGTCAATGTATCAGTTCGATAATTAACCCAATTTGTTATTATAGTTTTATACGCATAATAATACAAAATTGGAAATATGTTTTAAGATGAGTTCATTTTTATGAAAATAAAGAAACTAATTCATTAATCAATGTTTACAATAAAGATTGACGGAATGGTCAAACATTCTTTACAATTAGACATAGAAACAATTTTTCTAACAATGCTACACAAAACTTGATTCGCAAAACTGTTCACAAATTTGAAGCTGAATTCTTTGACGAACTTAAAGTTTTTTTAATGATTTGATCAAACGTACCCAAGACTGACACTGGTTGAATAGTCTTGCACACCACCTGAGTATCTATTTCCATTTTTCAATATATTGACAATATCTCAAACCGGCTGAACTGCATATCATAGTTCAGAGGAGTCTCTTTTTCATTGTCATATTTGTCACCCAAAATGATATTCACATCGTCATAATCAGTTTTATCGTTTCACGCTTTATGAAAAAGAACTCGCCAGTAAACGAGAGGAAGAAACTCGTCAAAACAACGAGAGAAAAAAACATAAACGGTGGCGAAAGCGAAAAATGGAAGAGAATACAGTAAAAGCAGAGAAGCCAATGAAGGCGAACGCTATCTGCGGTGGAAATTGCGGCATGGGAAGACGATTGGACGCTTCATCCGATACATTACTTCACAGAGGCGGCGACTGTGTAGAAATTTGAGTAGTTGAAAACTAGAGACGGGAGAGAATGAGATGAGTAGTGTTTCGACTTCAAAATTTTCATCTTCCAATTTTGCATAATAATGTACTCAATTAGAAAATCTTCAACAATTTAAGGTTAATTAACAAGGTAATTTAAAGTTAATTGTCAAAAGCATCTTGATAGATGAATAACTAGTAGTAGTAATAATGGCAACCACACCAAGACTATGTGGTCTAATGGTATTCGGGTTGACTTCTATTTGGAATGTTGTAAGGTTGAGCCTCAGTGGATGCGTTATTGGTTGTTTGTGTTTCAGTACTGTTACGAACCAATATGGTTTTGGTTAAGGTTCGAGATGAAGAGGAACCGGAACCGGCAGTTCCGGTTCCAAATCGAAAAAAATTAAAAATTATGTTATTTTTTAATTTTTTTTAGTTATTTTTTAATTATTTTTTAAAAAATAAATCCAGTTAGAACCGGCAGTTCCAACCGAAACCGCCAGGTTGCCTGCCAATTCTGAACCGGAACCTTACTATAAGGTTTCGATTCGGTTTGTCCATTTGCGGAACCGAAACTGATGGTTCCAGTCAGAACCGCGGTCATGCCTACGCACACCAACTAATTTTTATTTTTTAAAAAAGAAAACTTTTTTGAAAATGTCTAGAAAAACAAATAATTCACCTCTTGCAAGTTGCAATCAAAACTAGTTTTTCTCTCTCTCACGTCTCTCATATATTCTATTCCTTCTGCATCACAAAATTTGACAAAATAACCCACTTTTTATAATCAATGGAAATGCTCTAAAAGTAAATTCATAAATTTCCTTATTCATTCACATATATTAGTACTTCCAATTCATTTAACTTTTTTCATAATTTTTAAGGAGTTAAATTATATATAAAACTACTTATATAGAACTTCAAATTTATACTGTTGGACTTCAAGATTGAATGCATTATGTACAAAAAGTTAATGAATACATAAGTTGATTAAATGTTAATTTAATCTTTTTTTTAGTTGGACTTATCTAATAAGTCATTTAATTTTGATTGAAGCAGATAGGGATGAGTTCTTGTGACATGGACATTTGTATGGTTTCGTGTTTGCATGGCTTAGGTGCCTTGAATGAGTTTCCATCATAAATTTGATAAGTTGAATCTCATTTCATGTCATGATGTTTCTGTCTGTCTATTTTTACACAACAACAACAACAACAACAACAACAATAATAATAATAATGTTGAAAATATTACAAAGTTTAATAACTCGTCTATACTTAGCTTATTAATATGGAAGTTTTCACTTTTAAGAGCAAGCTCAATAATATTAATTTATTTTTTTGGTTTTTGCAATGACGAGTAGGAAAGAGAAGAGGGAAAAAGAAAGAAAAAAAATAACTTACGGGCCCTGCTAGCACGGTTGTGCGTCATACGTGCAACATTTGAGCAAGTTTTTTTACTTTCCTCCGTATGCAAGTTTCACAAAAAAATTCCATGTGTGGAAATAAAAATCCATTAGTCTTCCCCTATTTGCAAAAACCTACCATCATATTTTTTTCTTCTGCAAAATTACAAAAACCACCCTAAAGTCCATTGATGGGTTACCCCATTGTACCTTATTAAAGGTCATCTCCAACGGGTGAGGCAAAACGGAAAATTCGCAAAAGAAACGCCAAATTCAATCTTCAATGGGATCGACAAAATGACATTTTTTTGCCGATTGTGAATACTGTTGCGCCAAATATGGCGTAACACTATTTACCTACACTATTTTTTAATTTTATATTCTTGTTTTACCCTTGTTCTTTTTTCTTAATTCCTTTTTGTATCCTTTAATAATTCCTTTTTAATTTTATATTCCAGTTTTACCCTTGTTATATGCATAAATTTTATATTACTAAACATAAATTATATCATTTGAAAAATCTCATTAAGACGATTAAAACAAGACTAATATTGAATATAAATTAATTAAAAATTAAACTACATAAAGTATAATTTTAACAAAATTAAAGCAATTACATCTAAAATCATTTTAATTATAATTATATGTTATATTAAAATATTAAAGTTTTAATACAAAGTTTTAATTTATGAGAATACAGATTAATTTTAATTTATGAGAATACAGATTATTTTAGTAAAGAAATGCTGAGAATATTCTTTTGGTGTAAAATTTGGTGTTTTGGGTTGGATATGATCTAAGAAAATGTAAACATGCCTGCAAGATTTTAGCATAATAGTTCAGTAGACACAATATTTGAGACAAGAAGAAACTGTAAACATTTATTTATCCGGGCACTCGACAAAATGCATCTGATAGTCTTAATTAATTGAAAGCAGTACTACTACAAAGTGTAACATTACATGGTTTCCAATTCCTGATTGGATTTTTTTATTGCTGTTGACACAAACTAATATACAATAATACATGAATGGACAGTGTGGTATTACTTGCTAACTTGGTGCCATTTTATAGGAACATCGCCTATGTCCTGCAGGGCATAAATTCACCAAGTCAACGAGTAATTGCAGCTTAATAAGGCCAAAACCCAAAGGTTTGATCTTCAACTGGGAATCCATAAAAGGATGAATTGGTGGGAGGTATGGCTATGGGGTAATGATCTTCTCTGACCTTTGGGAACACAGACAACGACTCCGAAGCAGCCATGAAATTCTTGCTGAACCTATCGTCTTCGTCTTGTGATAAATCTGAATCTGACCGCTCTGGCTCGAGACATAGGAAGAGTCCCCCCCGATGTCGGAAAGACGAGTGAACCCCATCGGTGTAGCGAGGGCTGTCTGAATCCAACACGTCGCTCTTACTCGGGCTTGTACCTTCCAGCTTAACAGGCAGGGCTGGGATGACGCTGCAACTGAATCAGCCATATGGTCTTTTGACAGTGCTTCCGAAGGTGTTGGATATCATCTCGAAACTTTAACGTTTCCTTTTCTTTACCCTTCACAACTAGCTTGTCCCTAACGCGAAGAACCTGGGCAAACAAACACGAGCTAAACTTATTGTGTTGAACATATAACCATTAATGTGCAATCCAACTATCAGCTTAGGCTTTTAGTTGACATGGAACACATGCTTCAATTATTGTTGGGCGGAGGCCATTAAAGGTCAAGTCCATCAATTGGCGGCTAGGGATTGTTGGGCGAAGGCCGGTGAAGGGCCAAGTCCAGCACCTGCCTCTCGAAATTGTGATAGTAATCTATAAGGAAATAAAGTTGACATTCACTATTATAAGTGTTTGATCTAAAAAGTGGTATCAGAGCTAGGTTATATATGTGTTTGAATCTGTTGTAATCTATTGTAAAGCTAGCTTAATGATGACTTGAGATGGTACTATACCTCGGCCTTCAGATATCCTTCTCCTTGAGAAGGCTATCGTATTTCGCTTTCAGATCATCATATCTAGCTTCAGCCCATCGTAATCCTTTCTCGAGTGTTTGCCCTTCCAGCGTGCACGACGATTCTGAAACCAAATTGCAATTTGGCGCGGCTGCAGCCCGAGTTCTTAGCGAGCGAACCTTCCTTTCTGGCTCGAGTTTGTTCTCGACCTCAAAACTCTTTCAAGGATGCACTTGGTCACCGGTAAGCCGCCTCTTCTTCTCTGGCTGAAGAAAGTATTCGTCGTAGTTCTCACATTCATTCTCATCTTGATCAAATTTTCGAAAGAATCCCCCTTTGCCATCACAGAAGCTAACCATGGAACTTGACCCTGAGCCTAACACAAAGATCAGGTTTTTGTTCAATCAACACATTTCTGATTCTAAACAATACAATGGATCTTTCATTTCTAGCATCAACTATATATAGTTATAAATCTATCTTAGCCTATCTGTACTATGAATCATGCAGAAAAAGAAGAAGAATATGCAATCCAATTACAGAGCCGAATCTTCATCATATAATAAACTCCAAAACAGATTAATCCAATTTCGAGAATGATCTCCTCAAACTTAACAACAGATAAGCAAAACATCAAAATTTCCACTTTCTTTGCAACCATAAAGATGATCAGAGAGTGTAATAGCAAACAAGAAAAAGGAAAAAGAAAAAAGAAAAAAGTCAACGGTGAATAAGTGAGAGATCTAACCATGAAAAGAAGGTGAAAAGCCTGGTGTGAGGAGAGGCTCTTTGGATGACTGGTCGGAAGCCTCTGGTTCTGAAGAAAAAGGTGTTGAAATTAGAATCCCGGCGCCGGCGCCGGCGTAGAACAAACCGCGACCCGCTTCCATAGCTGTGAAGGCAAGATCACGAAGGGTAATTACAAAAGAAGGGTTATCTGGCAGCCGCCGTAGCTAGACTTTACGGTAATCTCGATCCCAACCCGAGCGCTTTCCTTCCCTTACCCCTTAAACCCGGTTTGCATACACAAATAAACGGAAAATTAAAATCTGGGTTTTAGATCTTATGGCGGAAAAAGCTGGTGATGATGATTTCAGTGATGTAGGAAGTGTGAGAACACCTGCTGATCACCACCGCCATCATAACCCCAATCTCTTCCTTTCACAATTCTATGTATGTATGTATGTGTATATACACAGAGAAGTAGAGAGGGAATCTCTGGTAATAAGGATATGGGTATGTGGAAGAGAAGACGACAATGGAGAGACAGAAATGTGAAATGAGATTCTGCCTTTGAAGTGAGAGAGAGAGAGAGAGAGAGAGAGAGAGAGGAGTTGGCGAAGTGGAGAGGAGACTTTGAAATGGAGGGTTAATATAACAACACTGATTAGAGAAAAGCCAAATAACAGCTGAGCTGCCAAAGAAGGATTCTTGGATCTGGTTTAGTGCCTAAACCTGAATCTAACCTCTAACTTACCATAATACCCTGCATTTTTTGTTTGCTTCAAATAATATTTACTACTATTTTAAGAAAAGTTAAACAAACCTTTGATTTTTTTTCTCATATAAAATTATAGAATTTTCTTAAAATATACTTCCTTCGCATTAATGGATCATTTTGGTTATCGCATGCACTATTTTCTCCGAAAATTTAATTACTAAAATGTTTTCTTTACTATAGCGAAATTATCAATAACGGCAAAACAAACAGAAGACTAAATTGGTTAAAAAATTTAAAGTTGAGGGACTTAATTGGTAAAAAAATAGTCAAGGATCAAACTAGTAATTCCGTTATAGTCAAGGGACTATTTCGATAATTAACTCTTTATTTTAGTATATGAAACTAGAAAATTAAATCTAATGATCAACTATTTTATGTGTGTATCATGTCAAAAAAAACTTTAATATAGCATTTCTCTAAGTAAGAGTCAAATTGTACATGTGCAATCCATGTCGAATTTAAATTAATCTCATAATGGTGGAGATACTGAATGTTGTATATATGAAAAAAAAAATATTACCATTTCTTTTAGTTTATGTAACTAGAAAATTGAATGATCAACAATTTTTTTTATGTGTATCATGTTTAAAAAGTTTAGTATAGCATTCTCCAAAGTAAAAGTCAAATTATATGGGCAATTTAAGGTCAAATCGAGTTACATTCCATAATGATGGAGATATATATTATAAAGTCGTATAGAATGTGAACCATTAATCTCAGCAATATGTACTTATAAAGTTGAAAAAAATTGATAATAACTTAGAAACTTTTGTTTCCATACCTTCGGAAGAAAATATGAGTTTGGGTTAAAATATAAAGTTTTGACTTTTTAGCAAATAAGAAACATATTTTTATAAAATTTCCTCTTCAACCAAATGATCATTTATATAGAGAATAGATATAAAGGAAAAGGTGAAATAGACCTTTGAACTTTAACATGAATAAGAGAATTAGACCTTAAACTTATTAAAATTTTGCAGATTAAACCTTTTAATTTATTAAAATCGGTCAAATAATCCAATTTACCGGTAACTAAAACAAGGTTACACGTAAAATTACGTCATTGACCGCAATCGATTGCCGTTAGCCGTTGTCTTCCTTCTCCGATCGACGAATCCACGTTCTCCATTTTAATCGCCTTCTCCAGAAACTGTGACCGTCGATTGACAAAGAGTCGTTAGAGTTTGTTGGGAATTAATGTAGACAAATAGTACAGTGACTGGCTATGACAAGTCCATAACTAAGTTGGTGATCTTTGATGCATGAAAATAAAATATTGGATGTGCTTAATTCACTTTTTATATTTGCACCCCCTTAGACCAAAAAATGGGTTATAAAGTACATTGAAAATCTAAAAAGGTAAAAATTTATAATAAATAACAGTAGGTGGTGCATATAGCCTAATGAGTGGTCTAAAATGCTATTTGCACCCCCCTTATTCAAACCAACATTAATTCATTAAAAAAAAAAAAAAAAAAAAAAAAAAAAAAAAAAAAAAAAAAAAAAACTCCATGGTCACCTTCTCCGGTGAGAAGGCAGCCCAGTGGTTCTAAACCTGGTTCCGCCTTCTCCGGTGAGAAGGCAAACCCACCCTGCCTTCCTCACCGGAGAAGGTGATATTTCTGTATTTTTATTTTTTTTAATTAATAATTTGATGTAAAAAAAAAAAAAAAAAAAATATAATATATATATATATATATATATATATTAATATATAGTATATATATATATATTTATAATATATATATATTAAAATAAATATTAGTCTTTTGATCATAAATTAAATGATGTGGTGCAAATAACATTTTTAGTTAACACCACCTATAAAGTGGTTGACCTAATTATGTATGTGGTGCAAATAGTAAAAACGGGGTGTAAATAGAATTTCCCTAATATTCAAATAACCATTTCTTCGAAATATAAGTTTATGCATGATCGTGAAGCGTGGAATATATGCCAAAAGTAAAGCCTATGTTTACCATAAGTATTATGTGCCAATTGGATTTTCGGTAATGTTATGCATTGGTCTGTAATACTTTTGCAAAACAAGAGATATGATATCAT
>VALG01009603.1:0-25558 GCA_009835305.1 Ipomoea purpurea
ACTACCGATTGACTAGATTCTCCCAACACAGCGGACTGCGACACTTTTGCCGTAGAGGGCTTCATAAGGCGCCATGCGTATGCTCGAATGATAGTAGTTGTTGTAAGAAAACTCGATTAAATCCAAATGGTCCTCCCATGATCCTTAAAAATCTAGCATACAAGCTCCTCAACATATCCTCGATAGTCTGTATGGTCCTCTCTGTTTGTCCGTCTGTGCCGGGTGGAAAGCAGTACTGAGACTTAATTTGGTTCCAAGAGCCGCTTGCAAGGATTTCCAAAACTGAGACAAGAATTCCTCGGATCCCGATCGGAGACGATGCAAGTAACAACATTATGGAATGCCACTTAGCAATAACATAAAGTGCATCCCGTGATACGTATAGGTGTAGTGAAATTGTTCACCTTTTACCGTTTTATGGTTTTTGTTTGTTTGTTTGGCTTATGATTTAATTTTTTTTTTTTTTTTTTTTTTTTTTTTTTTTTTTTGGATTATGATATTAAATTTTTTAATTTGGTTTGAAAGTTCACTTAGAGTTTAGTAGTTATGATTTATCTTATGAGTGCACTTAACAATAAATATTTAGTACACCTTCTAATAGTATAAAGTGCAAATAACAATATCATTAACTGCACCAAATGTAAATGTTAATTGCACTAAGAGTTCACCTTTTTAAAATTTATAGTTTAATTATTTAGAAAAAAAATTGATTTAAGGTTCACTTTTTTCTATTTAGGGTGTTTAGTAATTATATTATTGGTTTAGCTTTTGGTTGAGTTTTGTGATTTAGTTCTTTAATTTTTTTTTCAACATATGCACTTTGTAATTTTATTTATTTGCAGTTTATTATAGTGTTAAAAGTTACATTTTATAGTATTGTTAATTGAACTTTAAATTTCAAGTTATTTACAAAAATGTCATTACATTTTTTTTCTCTCTTGAGAGCAGTTCTCACAATATTTGAATTCAAATCACATCGCATGTTCCCTCACCTGTTTTTATATTGATTATTGAAGGCTTTGTACTAATAGACCATTTGATCCAAGTTGAAAATTTATTAGTTATCACTATAGTCCATGGTAGGGTAGTTTGCAATTTAGCATAAGATAATACTCCGTATCATTTATTCCTGGCTTAAAAAAAAAAAAGATTAAAAATCCATGAAGACCAAAAGTTACTTGATGGTAGTTGTTGGCATTTTCTATATTTTAATGGTGACTACGCCTAGAAAGATTAAATATGACTTGGGTTGCGCAGTCCACTCTTCCAATTGCAATTTTAAAATAAAATTATTCTTTCCAAATAAAATGAAATTATTAATTATATATGATGGCATATTCCATTCCATTATGCAGATTACATATATAGATGTGCCCATAGCAATAGCAGATGATGAATTACTCTTCATTTTGAAAACACCTCTACTATATCTCACACCATCTCTTCATCGTTTCCGCCCTGGTATGTTGAATATTTTCATTGGCTTGTTTGTTTGATAACATAATTATTTTATGAATAAATTTTAACTTGTTTGATACTACTAGTTGTTTAATTTGATTAAACAGTTAATTTGAGTGTTTGATTAATTAGCTTTTTATAATAGCTTATAAATGCTCTAAAAAGTTGAAATTCAAAAAAGTTGTTCAATATAACTTTTTTGATAAACTTTTTGAGAAAGTCATTTGCATGTAATCAGCTATCAGCTAACAGGTAATTTACCGAACAACTTTCTACAATTAGCTAATGCTATCAACTAGTAAAATTCACTAACTCAATCAGCTAACTTAATCAGTTATTAGTCATTTGCCAAAACAACCCTATAATTAAGTTGTTAGCTGATTGGGTTAGCTGGTTTGATCAGCTGATAGTATTAGCTGGTTCGCCTGGTTGTAAAAAAAAAATGGTAAATTAACTATTAATTACTTTAGCCAGTTTATTAATAATAAAAAAACTATTTACTTTTAGTTTATTGTATGTAAAATAACCTATAAGGACATAAACATATTGGTGTGCTAATTTATTAGCTCTTAAATTACTTTTATAATTTTTATTTATTTATTTATTTATTTATTTATTTATTATTATATTATTATTATTATTATTATTATTATTATTATTATTATTATTATTATTATGGTTATACAAGGGGTGAAATAAAAAGAAAGAAAAACGTTATTATTTTTGTTACGAAAACAGAAAGAAAAAGGGGGCAAGGTAGATGAACAACAACAAGAGATATATACAATATTTGGATGACAGCGGTAAAATGATCATTTCATAATTAAGGTCAATCAGCTAATCAAATATTTTACTCTACTTAGTTTTTTAGATTTTGACTTATTACCCAATAAAGCTAATGTAATAAGCCATTTTACCTTACACATAAAAGTAGCCTACTAACTAGTCAAACAAGCCAAATTTAATCAAATCAAACCAAATTGGCTTATCAGCTAGTTACCAAACAGGGAATGCTCATTTACTAGTGGGTGTGTTTGGTTGACTGGTTTATCTCTAAGGAATGTGTATCAAAGTGATTGGTATTGTTTGGTTGATAGGTTTTTAGAACACTATTATGGGTTTCAAATATTTCCTTAATTGAAAAACTCATATACCCAAATAAAATAAGGGTATCATCCGCTTTCATTCTCTTATTCCTTCTCATCCCCTTTGATTAGTGCTTTTAGATTTATTTATTTATTTATTTATTTATTTTTTGTTCATATTGCTGTTTTGGATGTCTTTATATTAGAATCAATTGTTTTGATTTTGTGTTCTTGTATATTGAAAATCTTTATTCCCATTCTATGATCATATATAACCAAACAACATTATTGATAATCATTCACATTCCACCCTACTAGGCTACTACCAAACATGCAAAATACTTTAACCAAAACACATTATCATTACCAAGTATTTGATATCCATTCCGATTCTGATTCTCATGTGCAACCCAACACACCCACTTTGTAAGCATAGCATAACTCACTTCCCATTTTGCTGTCTAAATTTGTTGTATGTTGATAACTTGGCTTTAATTAATAAAATGTTTACTTTGTGTCCCTTTGATCCGAGTCAGTTTCAGAAACATACAGTAGATCGATCGAGTTGTTGAATGGCTTTTGTTGTTGTAAGCTCCCTTTTGAATTTAGTGGAGCAGCAACTTTTGCAACCCAAACCATGTTTGGTTCTTGATGATACAGAAACGATTGTGTCATTGAGGGAAAAGCTCCATTTTATGCAAGCATTTTTGGAGGAATCTGAGCTGAAAACCGAAGATCTCGAAGCTAAAGAAAAGTTGGAAACTGAGATCCAAGACGTAACTACTAAAGCAGAAGGTCAAATAGGATCTAAACTAAGGTTAGTTTATTTGACAACTAATGCTAATGGAGGGGATCGGTGTTTAGTTGAGGAAGCTTGTCAACAGCTTTGTCTGACCTTGCAACAAGTACTCAAAGATATTAAGGCAATAGAAGTAAGGATCCTGATGCTAAAACCAGACTTATTCAGTTCATCAACAAATGATTTCAAGGAAGAGAACATCATGGTTGGTGTTTGCTCCTCAAGTGATTTAATCCCTGAGGATACACCCATAGTTGGATTTGAGTGGCAAGCAAAGAATGTAGTGGACATGCTCACAAAAGAGCGGTCAATGAAACGAGAAGTTATCGCAATCTGGGGGATTGGTGGCCTTGGGAAGACTACATTAGCCGAATTAGTTTATGAAGATCCTAAAATTAAGTATCACTTTGACATTCGAGCATGGACTGTTGTGTCTAAGGAACATAATGTAAAAGAGATGCTTATTCATCTTTTGGATTGTATTTTGCTGGTCACAAGCGAAATCTCCAACAAAGGTGAGGATGAGTTGGCAAAGCAATTACGCAATAGTTTGGTGGGTAAGAGGTATTTAATTGTCTTAGATGATGTGTGGACTATTAAATCATGGGATGCCATCCAATTATGTTTTCCAAATAATTTCAATGGAAGTCGAATTCTAATAACTACTCGAGTAAGAGAGGTGTGTATGTCTTTATCAAAAAATCATTTAGATTTGGATTTCCTAGATGATTGGGAATGTTGGGAAATAATTGAAAGAAAGGTGTTTGGGAATAGACGTTATCCCTCCCTTGACTTTGTGTCACTTGGAAGAAGTATTAGAAGACTATGCATGGGAATACCCCTGGCAGTTGTTTTGATTGCTGGACTTCTAGCTACCGTTAATAAGTCATTAGAAATCTGGAAAGATGTTTTCCAAACTTTGCACAAAACAGAAAGACATTATGATGAAAACAACAATTTGGAAGTGATTATATTTTTGTGTTACAATTACTTGCCAAATCACCTGAAAGCGTGCTTTCTTTATTTTGGAGTTTTCCCTGAAGATAGTAGTATTCCTATTAAAAAACTAATCAACTTGTGGGTTGCCGAGGGATTTCTAAAGCCAGAAAGAAATAAGAGTTTGGAAGAAGTGGCAAAAAGTTACTTGTATGATCTCATTAATAGAAATCTAGTTCAAATTGACAAGCGAAGTGTTGATGGCAAGATTAAGAGATGTAAAATTCATGATAGAGTGCATGAGATGTGTCTGAGAGAAGCTAAAAAGAAGAACATTGTGTCTCTTCTCAACGAAAAACATGCTCAAGAAGTTTGTCGTTGGATAAGTTGTCAATCAAGTTATTGGCCGATCGCTCAAGCATGTTATGGAGATCACACATCGGATGAAATCCATTCTATTCTATACTTTGGAAGAGATTTCTATTCTTCAAGATTAAGGTTTGGTTACCCATGTTTGAAACTGCTAAGAGTATTGGATTTATCTTTACTTAAATACTCTCATGGCATGCTAGTGGATAGCGGATTTAATTCATTGAGATACTTGGCTTTAAGGCACCATAGGTGCTCTTTACAAAGTTTAGATCTAAGCCTTCAAAATTTGCAAACTCTCATTGTTTCTTCATGGATGGGAGCGTGTCGTTTGCAATTGCCAAAAATATTTTAGATGTGTTACCGTTGAGGCATTTGCATCTTGAAAAAAGATATTCACAGTATTTCCCAAGCTTGATATTCAACAAAATTTGCAAACTCTTTATTGGTTGAAAGTTGCTAGCTCAAACCAAGATAAAATTTTTAAAATGGTTCCCATTTTGAAGGAGCTAGGGAATATACATTGAAGGTGAGTTGGTGCTGGTTGTCTTGAGGGCCTTGTTCATTTACATCTACTTGAGAAATTGAAGTTGAAATAGGAAGGGTAGAGCGCTTTTATCTTCCTACTTCTTTTCCTCCAAATCTTAAGCAATTGACACTTCATTATACTTATGTGCCATGGAAAGGAGATACACATTGTTGGAAAGTTGCCCAACTTGGAGACTCTCAAACTGAAGGATTTTGCCTTTTGCGGGCCCAAAGTGGGAACAAACTGAGATCGGATTTAAAAAATTAAAGGTGCTTCTCATTTCACGTTTAGATTTCACATGTTGGAATGCAAGCCTAATCATTTTCCTATTTTGGAGAAATTAGTCCTGAAATATTGCTGGGAATTAAAAAAAGTTCCAACTGATTTTGCCAACATCGAAACATTGAAATCAATTGTGCAGAGAGTTTTATTCTTCTCTTGTGAATTCTGCACATGATATTAAAGTGATGTTACTTATGAGATTCAGAGGAGTAAAGATCAACCTGCATTCCTTGTTGATGATCTTGGAACTAAGGTCTTTCTCTAATTCTTTATTGTGATATACAAATACTAGTTTGGGCTTCTGGTTCTGCAAATCTGATTAATTTTTTGCATTTTCCAATTCTCATTTTGAATTATGTTTCCAGATTGAATTGCCAAGTAATGACTGCTTTGAAGAAGATAGTGATGAATTCCCAAATAATGAAGGCACCGAAGGAGAAAGTGTTGAATTGCCAGAGAAGAAAGTACTGAAATCTCTAAAGAGTGAAAGTTTTAAGCTCTAAGAATAAATTGGTAAAAGCTCTAAAGAAGAAGAAAACATGACTCAGAAATTTGTTTTTTACCACCAAATATACGTCCATGTACCATTGCCGCAAAACTGAGCACACACGCGTCCTGAGGAGCCATCGACGGGTCTGAGCTTGTACGGCGGAAGCAGTCGTGGCGGCCGACTTTGCAGGCAATGGCATCCATTTAGCGTAGTGTTGGACGGGAGGGAAAGTCTGAGAGACTTCAACTGAGAAAAAGAAGAGAAGGCTAAAATATTTAAATTTCGTCTAACATTGTTGTTGGACGGAAACTAAAATACTTACCTTTTTTTATTTACATATCGGTCCATTTGGTTTTACCACCAATACTATAGGTACAGAATTTCTTTCCAACACGGATGTTGGACGGAAATTCCGTCCAATAGTCGCGAGTTGACGGAAATTCCGACCAACTTTCGTCCATCCATTTTCAGCGACAGGAAGTTGAAATTTTTATTAAGATACTGAACAATTTATAGTTGGACGGAAAACAGTTAGCTTTCCAACTATGATATTGCATATCATTTGATTAAAAATCTTATCTTTTGTGATATTAAAATACTGTTAGTTTGGCTCTTGGCTGTATAGATTAATTTAATTTCTTCTATTTTTCCTATTCACATTGTAAATCATGTTTGTAGGTTAAAGCATTTTAAATTATGTTTCTAATATTCAAAAACTAATAGTTTTGGCTGTACTTTTTATTTTTTTATTTTTTATTTTTTTATGTAGAGAGATGATCTCTGTTCTCTTGTAATGAGGCGTTGGTAGCACAGACATTGCATTCCCGATGAAGTTGATGTTCTTATTAATTTGATTGTCTCATGTCAAAGTGTATGCTCTGTTTAGTCAATTGATGTTCTTATTAATTTGTTTGTCTCATGTCAAAGTTTGTGCTTTGTTTAGTCAGTTGATGTTCTTCGTCCTCGACTATAGTGGTTTTTCTCAATTTCGTCCTAAACGACTTTGGTGACCTAATATCGTCCCGCACTTTGTGTTTCGCTCAATTTAGTCCGACTTTTGTGTTTTGCTCAATTTAGTCCCTCATTTTTATTATGTCCATTTGGTGTTAAATAAGAGCAATTCAGTAATTTTAATATTGGCATCTCTTTACTCATAGACATGTGAACAGCGAAATCCCTTTTTTTTTTTTTACGAATTACTCCTAAAAACAGCGAATATAAAATTTGATTTGCAGGTCGGGAGTAATTCTGGGTGTAATTTGTACAAGAAAGAGGAATTTCGCACTTCACAAGTTGAAAGTAAAGAGAGATAAATATTGACATTACTGAATAGTCCCTTTATTTAACACCAATTTGACGAAATAACAAATGGAGGACTAAATTGAGCGAAACACAAAAGTCTGGGACGATATTAGGTCACTAAAGTCGTTTAGGACGAAATTGAGAAAAATCACTATAGTCGAGGACGATTTTGGGTATTAACTCATTTATATTCAAGACAATTTTGTTGGAGTTAGATTTTTGTTAGTTCATGTTGTGTCCTAATGATTGTTTTGAACTAGGTTTCATGTTCATATGTGACAATGGACATGAGTCCAATTCAAATTTAAGTTAAAATCTTAATGGACATCAAGTTTGTCCCCCTGTTAAGTCAATATGTGGCTAGAATCATCTTTAGTTGTTACTTGTTCTATTTGTG
The DNA here is from genome assembly GCA_009835305.1 of Ipomoea purpurea. Lineage (NCBI taxonomy): Eukaryota > Viridiplantae > Streptophyta > Magnoliopsida > Solanales > Convolvulaceae > Ipomoea > Ipomoea purpurea. The sequence continues at coordinate 7,648 of VALG01009603.1, forward strand.
CTCCTGTAGACTAGTATATTTGGTTGTAACTTTCTACTATCTACACTTCTCCATGTACAATATATAGGTTGTGTTTTACATCAATAAACATGCAGTTAATTACTTCACATGGTATCAAGAGCCATATTCCCCTAAGAAAATTTTTTTTCTCTTCTCTTTCGCCATTCTTATATCCATGGCTACCACCACTGACATTGTTTCACCTCAATGCTCTGTCTATTTTCCTATCAAACTCACCCACTCAACTTTCTATCTGGAGATGCCAAGTTCAGTCCACCTTGATTGGCTTTATCTCCTCGGATACATCGATGTTCTGTCAAAGAAACCAGCAAAAATTCAATGATACTGCACAAACAACTCCGAATCCAGCATATTTGACTTGGTATCGCCAAGATCAGATAATTACCAGTGCTTTACTTGGAGCTGTTCAGACACCATACAACCTCTTATAGCTCCGCATCCACTGCTTGTGATGCCTGGCAACGACTCGTTGCTAACTATGCTAGCGCCTCCCAATGACGGATCCTTTCCCTCAAGGCCAAGCTTACCAGAAATCCGAAGGGTAATCGGTCAGTCACCGCATTTTTGAATGACATGTGATCAATAGCTGACGATCTCGCCCTGGCTCAATGCCCTATTTCTGAAAGACATGGTTGTGTATATTTTAACACAACTAGGGATGAGTACAGCTCCATCGTATCTACCGTTCGTATTCGTGACAAACCCATTTCTTTGGGAGAATTAGCCGATGCGCTTACGGATCATGAACGTCAGTTGGCTGAAGTCGATGATGCTCGCCAATCTCTTTTGGCTACTACTAATGCTTCCCAACGTGGTCCTTCGGCTTCTCGAAATAGTCAGCACTCCACCACCGACGGAGGTCCCGCAACAACACTAACACACATATGGAAATAATAAACCGAATTGGTCGCACAACAGCAACACTCGACCTGGTGTTGTGTGTCAATTCTGTCACCTTGCTAGCCATGAGACCCGTGTTTGCCGTAAGTTAGCCCGGTTTTTAAAGGCCCATAATATGTTTCCCATGCAGGCTCCTACATTTCCTTAGTCTCAGTCACCTGCAGCTAATTCTATTGTGGGATCGACTATGCCGTGGATGTTTGAAAGCGGGGCGTCTCACCATGCCACACCGGATATGACTCATATGCACACTTTCACCGAGTATAATGGGCTTGATGGATACAACTGGGCGACGACAATTCTTTAAACATCTCTCACATTGGTCAGTCATTTATTCTCACTCCTTCCGTGCTCACTCCTCAAAATGTCCTACGTGTTCCACAGTTACATAATAATTTAATATCCATATCGCAATTGTGCAAAACTAATCAAGTGTCGTGGAATCTTTAATTCCACTTTCTTGTGAAGGACTTCGAATGGGATGTCATTACTTTGGGGGCGACATTAATGGTGTCTATTATGCACCTCTCCTGCATCAACCTACATCCAATTCCATGCAGCTGTCTCGCGTTTCACAGTGGCATCATTGTCTAGGCCATCCGTCTAATAAGGTGTTGCATCCTGTGTTGCAACACTGCAACGTTCCAAATATCTATGTCAGCATTAAATAATTTTCATGTCAATCATGCAATGTATACAAAAGTCATAAATTACCTTTTTTCCAAAGCACACTTTAAGCACTAGACCTCTACAACTGCTCTACACTAATGTATGGAAAAAATCTATTGATGACTTTGCTTATTATGTTATATTTGTAGATCATTTCTAGGTATGTCTAGTTATATCCTATAAAACGAAGCTGATGTTTCTTTGATTTTTCCTCAGTTTAAAAAGGTTAGTGGAAAATTCTTTGGTCGTCAATTGTCAGTTTATTCTGATAATAGGGGGGGTGGGAGTTTATTAAATTAATTTCGATGCTCAATGCTCATGGCATTTCTCATTTTTTGACTCCTCTCCACATACACCTGAGCACAATGACATGGCTGAACGGCGACACAGGCATGTCGTCGAGAATGGAAATGTCACTCCTTCACGCTACTTCTTTGCGTTCTTCATACTGGTCTCACGCGTTCCAGGCTGTTGTCTATCTCATCAATCGACTTCCAACTCCGGTATTAGGTAATCAATTTCCTTATCAAGTTTTGTTCAAACAAAAACCCAACTATGATAAGTTTACAACCTTTTGGTTGCCTGTGCTTTCCCTGGTTGCGTCCCTATAACACCAAGAAACTACAACCGAGGTCACGTCTATGTATTTTCCTTGGCTATTCAAACACCCAATCCGGTTATAAATGTCTAGACTACAGTTCGAATCGTATTTATGTATCTAGACATGTTAGATTTGTGCTCATGTATTTCCTTATAACGATTTGCAAAAGTCATCTAATAGCTTACCTTCTGATTCTCATAATTCTGAATCACGCCGTGTTTTTGTGCAAGTCGTCTACTTTGTCTACATAGGTAAAGATCGTCGGTGTTCCAACTCCAGTTCCAACACCTGTTCCAACACCAGTTCCAACACCAGTTCCAACTCCAGTTCCGAGTCCAATTCCAACACCAGTTCCAACACCCGTTGTAACACCCCAGATTTTCAAGACATTTAAAACTTATAATAAAGGTAGAATCTTATTAAATCCCAAGATATGAATACAAGCGTTCGGGGTGCTATGCCACACCTGGGCTAGAACCCAAGTGCACAGGCTAACTAACTAAATATCCTCAAAGCGTAAATACGTAAACGTGGCAGCAGGCCAAAAAAAGGAAAACTATCTACTTCTACACCCAAGTTCTAGCGCGCTCAGTGACTTAATCTTCTGTGCCTAAAAGCAAAATATATCTGTTCAGCGAGGAGATGCTGGTAAGCCACTCCAACGCGTTGAAATACATATTACATATAGAGATATATATAGATATACGAAAACCATTTTGAGCATGAAGATATATCCTACGAACTCTAGCTTTAAAACCGGGAATGACTCGACAGATAAGGCCAGACACGAGCAACATTTATAACAAGCATATGCAGTTCACACAGATTAAGGCATATAATGCAACAGCATAAACAATAACCACAACCCAACGTAAGCAGTCCCAACATACCATATTCACATCCCCCAAAACACTCTAAATCACAACTCATCCAATCACAACACATAACACACTTGTTTGCGCCACAAGGGAAAATCGCATGGTCCATTACATGAGGTCAGCGCATATAGCCCTGACCCGGCCCGCTTCCCTTGCCCGTATCGCAACACGGAGGGGTCGATCGCAACCCGACCGATGAACCGCAGCTCATCATAGTGTTGATCGCAACCAAACAGTGGACCGCAGCCCAAGAGAATGTCATCTGACGCAGCCAGGAAAGAACGAACCGCAGCTCGTATAGGAAACGTTTGATCGCAACCAAACGGTGGACCGCAGCCCAAGAGTATCAATCTACCCGCAGCCAGCTTCTGAACCGCAGCTCAGGATAACCAATCCGATCGCAACGAATTGGGGTAACACACACATACACACAGCAGCACATGCAACCACATTACACATTGGGAAGGGGATAAAACGTATATAAAAAACCTATTCGTGATCCATCAATACTAAGAATAGTCCTAAGGGTTCATACTTCTTCCACCTAGGTCAACGGGCATACCAATTCAACTAGCATGTAAATATTAGACTCATAAACCTACGAACGGTACCCGAAACATCAAACTAGACACAGGCACGATAAACGGAGTTCCGTTGGGACACCACGGGGGTCGGGGAAACATCAAACGGGAAGCCGAAGTCCCAAGGGGATGAATTTCCACGGTGTAGCCGGGGTGAGGGCCACCCGCCGGCTGCCCGCCGGAATACTGTTCCGGGCGCGGTCGCCGTGGGCATTCCCGCCGCGGCACCCGCTGCCGGCGGTGTTTCACGGCACGGGTAGGTGGCGAGTCCCCTACCCCCCACCTACCCTCCCACTGACTCTTTTCATTCACTTTTTACCCCCCGGGAACCGTTGTGGAACCCGAAACCATGCTTAGACACTTTACAACGCAATTAACGACAAACACGTAGAAATTACGGATCAAATACGGGAAACGAACGACACATAACCTATCATGCTTTTCTAAAACATAAACAACACCCAATATGCGATCCCCACCCGATAATCCAAGAATAAGCATACGATACAACATAGGGTTCTAATCACTTTTATAACAACAAGAATACGATGTCTTCTAATTGCAAGATTCGGTAAGAATAACACATAAGCATCAAGAACATCACACAATTATCAAGAACAACCCATAATCATCAAGACTCCATATAATTTCAAAATCCCATATAATTATCAAGAACACCATAATTATCAAGAAACTCCCAATATCAAGATTATCAAGATTCCTCATGGAATCATCAATCAACATCAATAATAATCATCACAATATTCACAATAATAAGGGGAAACCTAAGGGGGAATCATAACTATGAAAATAGGTTTTGTTGAGACATGGGTTACCTCTTAGCCTTAATTAATTCCTTGGCTATGAAGGATCTTCTTTAAGCTTTCTTGATTTCTTGATTTCCTAGGGGAATTCTTGGAACTTTTGGTTGGTGAGAGATTATGTGGTGGGATTCTAGGTGCCTTCTAAATTCCCTATTATATGCTATGGGATCTAATTCTCCTAGGATTAGGATTGGGGCTTTAGAGATGGGGGGCCCGTGGGACCATGGTGGGCTTAATGCTAATATTATTGTGATTTATTTCCTTTCTTTTTGGGTAGATGGTTAATTAATTAATTGGTTCTAGGACTCGTAACACAGGGTGTTACACCCGTTCCAACGCCAGTTCCAACACTGTCTCCCACTATCTCAGGAAAATGACCAAACCAGCCGTCGTTCATCACCCACTGTTGCTACGACCGATCAACCACCCAGTCAGCCCGAACAATCGTCGTCTGACGCCTCTCAGTCACAGGATGGGCTGCATCGCTCCACTAGACCAACCGTCCTAAACCCCAGGTATTTTGACTATGTTATCAACCACACCACAGCTGTAACACCCCGTGTTACGACCCCTAAAACTAATTTAATTAATTAACCAATAGCCCAAAAGAAAGAATAAACTATAAATGATTAATTAGGAAATAGGGAACTTAGGAGGCACCGTAGAATCCCCACGACGAATAATTCTATCACCACCCAAGAGTTCCAAGAATTCCCTAGGAGAAATCAAGAAAGCAAAGAAAGCCTAAAGAAAGATCCTTCATAGCCAAAGGAATTAATTAAGGCTAAGAGGTAACCCATGTCTCAACAAAAACCTATTTTTATAGTTATGATTTCCCCTTAGGGTTTACCCCATGTTATTGTGATTGGCGAGATTGAGGATGAATATTGATGTTGATTGATGATCTCACATGAGGGATCTTGATAATCTTGATTTGGGAGTTCTTGATAATTATGATGTTCTTGATGATTATTTGGGATTCTTGATAATTATGTGTTGTTCTTGATAATTGTGTGATATTCTTGATGCTTATATGTTATCTTACCGAATCTTGTAATTAGAAGGCGAATCGTATTCTTGTTTGATATAAAAGCGATTAGAACCCTAGGTTGATCGTGTGCTATTGATTCTTGGTTTATCGGGTGGAAATCGCATGTTTGGGTGTTGATTAATTAGAAAGCATGATAGGTTATGTGCCGTTCGTTTTCTCTATTTGATCCATTAATGTCTACGTTTGATGTCGTTAATTGCGTTGTAAAGTGTCTAAGCATGGTTTTCGGGTTCCACGATTGGTTCCCGGGGCGTAAAAGTGATGAAAAGAGTCAGTGGGGGGTAGGGGACCCGCCACCTACCCACGGCCGTAACAGTGTTTCCGCAAGCGGGCAGCTGCCGCCGGCGACCCGCTTGCCGGAATAGTGAATCCGGCGGGTGACCCCCACCCACCGGCTACCGCTGGAAACTTGTACCCACCCGGGACCCGGCTTCCCCGTTTGATGTTCCCCGACCCCCGTGGTGTCCCAACGGACTCCGTTTGTCGTGCCTATGTCTAGTTTGATATTTCGGGTACCGTTCGTAGGTTTATGAGTCTATTATATTGCATGCTAGTTGAATTGGGTATCCCGTTGACCTAGGTGGAAGAGAGTATGAACCCCTTTAGGACTATTCTTAGTATGTGATGGATCACACATAGGTTTTGGTATACGTTGTACCCCCTTCCCAATGTGTAATGTGGGTTGCATGTGCTTGCTATGTGTTATGTGTGTGTGATACCCAATTCGGTTGCGATCGGATTGGTTATCCTGAGCTGCGGTTCAGAAGCTGGCTGCGGTCAGATTGAACTTCTTGGGCTGCGGTCCACCGTTTGGTTGCGATCAAACGTTTCTATACGAGCTGCGGTTCGCCTCTTTCCTGGCTGCGGTCAGATGACATTCTCTTGGGCTGCGGTCCACTGTTTGGTTGCGATCAAACACTATGATGACTGCGGTTCATCGGTCGGTTGCGATCGACCCCTCCTGTTGCATACGGGCAGGGTGCTGCGGGGCCGTTCAGAGCTTTATGCGCTGACCCTCATGTATGGGCATGCGATTGGTCCTGTGGCGCCCAACAAAAGTGTGCTATGTGTTGGTTTACGGATGGAATGGACGATTATGAGTATCTTGCGGGGATGTGACTATGGGATTTATTTGGGGATTGTTTATGTTGGCTTGTGGATTATTTATTTATGCTCTTGCCTTATCTGCCTTATCCGTTTGTGAACTGCATTGACGCTTGTTAGTATCTGTGCTCGTGTTGGTCTAGCCTTTTCTGTCGAGTCATTCTCTGGTTTAAAAGCTAGAGTTTCGTAGATATATTCTTCGATTTTCAAAATATGGTTTCGTATATCTAATTCTATATATATATATATATATATATCTTATATGTAGTTGTATCAACGCCTTGGAGTGGTTTACCAGCATCTCTCACTGAACAAGATATATTTGGCTTTCAGCACAGAGGACTAGAGCACTGGAGCGCGCTAAGAACTGGAGCGTACAGAAGTAGATTAGTTCCCTCTTCGGCCTGCGGTGCCATATTATGCATTTTATTACTCGGTGGATATTAGTTAGACAACCTGTGCATCTGGGTTCTCGTAGCCCAGGTTTTGGCATAGCACCCCGTTACTTTTATGATATACTTTGGGATGTAATGAGATATCACCTTTATTTATATAAGGTTTTAAATGTCTTGAAAACCTCTGGGTGGTTACAGTTGGTATGCAGAGTCTGAAGTTTTACCCTAGGAAAAACTCTTAAGACTGGACTTATACTGACATTAGGCGTTGAACTCGTAGTACTAGGAACATAGGACTCGGAATCTTATAGGACGCGCGGTGAGATTGTGATAACCTACACTCTAACTTCCCTACACTTTTACCTTCCCATCCTAAAAACCCTTCCCCCACTATCACTTCGCAAGAAGTGCATCGACTCTAACTTTAACATTCTTATAAACCACTGACCAGAAAGACGATAGCATGCACCTTAACCAGAAGGCATCAAGAATCTCCAGGAACCCGCCATTGACGACCCCTTGACCCTAAACTCTACAGCAACTAACACAGTCGCCACAAGCGCTAAGTGACGCGGGCCTTCGCAACAACAGGGCCCACCGCCTCCAGCAAACGCAAACTCAGACAGTCGGCCCACAAGTTTCAATCACCGACCCACCCGCGCTCTCGTATGTAATAAGAGAACCCTCCGGTCCTAGAGGAATGTATCAGGACTCTGATAAGATCTTCTAGGGGTTGGTAGAAGATGCCCTGCGGGAACGCCGCGTATAATATAGCCTCGTCCTACTTCGGACACGATTGGCCGATCTCTGGTGGATCCACGAGGGACCACCCACCCGAGCAAGAACCGGGTTCAACTGAGGAGAGCCTCAAGACACGACTACGAGAACGTTTCTATCCAACTCACGTGAAAGCATCCACTAGTACGAAGAAGTTCCTTCAGTCTAAAGCAAGTAACGGCCACCGTCGTAAATAACTATTAAAACGATTCCTTCGAACTGGCACGCTTCGCGCCAAGAACTTGCCCCACCGAGGTAACCAAAGATAGAGAGATTCGTATCGGGCCTCAACTTCGGGAAGCCCGGAACTGGCTAGTGGTAAGCAGACCTCGGACCCTCAATGAGGCTTACGCCAGTTTCCGGCAAATCTCTATCGAATCCAACTAACTCCAGACGCGGAAGTTCAAGGAACAAATACGAAGAAGAAAACACCGGAAGTGGGCACCGCAGTGAAAATGAACAAGAACGACACCGCACAAGGCGAATCAACCCGACCAACGAAAGACCGCTCCCTGGGGAATAATGCAAGCTAACCAAGGAAGCTTCCCTTGCCCGAGAAATCAACAAAAGCCACAAGAGCAACGGATTGCACGTGCAAACCCCCTGGCGATGCTCTCAACTGCGGGGAGGAGGGACACAAGCCTTCCCAGTGCACTCGACCCCAAGGACCACGCCCCCCACCGGGGTCAACACGGAGCACCAGGTCATCAAGGGAGTACGGCGCCCCGCGGGGAAAGTATGTCGTTATGAGCCACCACTCAAAGCCAACCTCCGGGGAAACGAAGACCCGGACCTAGGAAGTGGGAAACCCAATCCCGGGAAGACCGGGAGGACCATAAGGATCCCACAGAAGAAAACCCGGAAAAATGAATTCTGCCTAGGATAAACCATCATCGACCCCTTGTAACCACTCCCCTGTATCGTACAGACCACGTATTTAGCCTTCTTTACCATTACTGTCAAACGGCATCATGTCTATTTAGGCTTATCTACTTCGAAAGGTATTATGAATAAAGATCTTTCAAAATTTCAATTCCACTTACGGAGATAAACGCACGAAATTATACCATCAACAAACCTTCCCCCCACTAAAGGACCAAAATAAGGAAAAAAGAACAAAGGAAGCACCACACCACCAAGAAATGCCTAATGTTGGCCAATGGGATTGAACTCCTAAACCTCCCACTTATAAAACTAAGTTCTCTTAACCACGTAACCCCATGTGTGTCTTCTTGAAACTTTTAAGGATACTCCCTTGTTAAACCCCTCCAAGTCCCTAAAACCCACAAAACCCCCAAATCAAAAACCCTTCTTCTCCTTCCGTTCCGCTCTCCTTCCCCACCCTTTCCCCTCTCCTTTCTGCGCACCACACCGCCCCCACCCCAAGGGAAACCGGCGACCACCCAAACCCCACATCCGTCGGATCGCCCACCGCCGGCCTATACCCTCCGCAACAGCCACGCCGCCGCGCCACCGCCCCGCCGGGCCGCCTCCCGTCGCCCACGACGAACCCGCAGCGACTCGCTACCACGCAACACCAAAACGACACGGGGCTGCCGCCACCAGCACGCCGTCGCCTCCCTCGCCAAATCAAGACGCAGAAACTCCGCTCGCCGGCGTCTCCCGTGAAAGCAAGCAAAAAAACCGCCGCCGGAAACCCCCGGAAAGCTCGCCGGAAAACCGCCGTCGCCGCCGCGCCGGAAAAGGAGTCGCCGGAAAACATCACCAACAAACGAACATCACCATGCCAAAGAAACCCTCTCGAGAATCCGCACCCAGAGTGAGCAATGCCGATTACACCGTAATCGGAGGTAAGGCACTTGAACCGACCAATTCTCTCCGGAATTTGTTGACATGCTTAAACATCAAGGGCTCTTTAGACACTTACCTTGCCATCAAAGGGGATACATACCCCGACTTTGGTGAAAGAAATTCTACCAACACCATGGTGACCACCAAACGATCGGCGTGACAAAAGGTAGAATCACCACCAAGGTCCGTGACAAAGAAATTGTGCTTCCGAGGGTCGTTGTCCAAACTCTTAAATTGACACTGACGGGTGTGTCTAGCTATGACGGAAAGGGTGGATTGACACCCAACTACGGGGTACAAGGACCTATCTCGGCGGTACGTTACTCGGGAGAAGAAGACGGATTTACCTCGGCCACTCTGACCGAATCCGAAAGTGGGCTATCGCGTGAGCAAAAGATATTGGTTATGATTGTAACGCCGTAGCCTCTTGCCCACAATAAAAGAGCAAGGATGTGGGGAGCTTGGTGTCACCTTTGCGTATCCTAAAACATAAAAATCAAGTTCAACCTACCGGCCCTCATGCTAAAGCACATGGAATTCTGTAAGACGAACAAACGGCTTAGCCTACCCTACGGATGATCCTAAGTTGATCATGGAGAAAAAAGGGGTCGGACCTAGGCCACACCGAGGTCAAAACCGCCAAGGGATTGGTTTCAATGCCCAAAACCTTCGCCGTAACGACATCGCTACTTACACCGAGGGGGGCATTACCTCACCCTCGAAGAATTTGCCAAAAACCCGAGGAAGAACGAAGAGGAATTGGCTGACCGGTGTGGACTATCTCAAACAAAGCTCAAGCGAGCCATGCAAGATTGTGGGGCTCGGAGGGAAATGAGGAACAGGAGGAGGACGACGGCCTAACCCGTAGTGCCACCCACATCAGGAGGGACCCGAGGGGACAAACGAGGGTCGTCAATGAGCGCATGCCTCTCGCAACTCAATCGACAGAACCAAATCATGGAAGAAGGTTCTCATCCTTGATTCGCACCACACGCGCACTCGATCAGAGGGTGGCAGCAAATCGGGGCCGCCTTGGGCCTCGTGGGGGCATCCAGTTCCAGCGCAGGAAACCGGGGTACCACCCGGAACTTGCTCTATCACAACACCACCAAAGAGTACAGCTTACCCGAACCCAAGGCAAACGTAGGGCACACAATCAGGAGGCAGATACGAGATATGCTAGGGGTGAAAGGATGACGTATCACACCCGGGCTTCGGGGACGAAGCCCCTTGTAAGGGGGGGAGAGTGTAAATACCCGTGTTACGACCCCTAAAACTAATTAATTAATTAACCAATAGCCCAAAAGAAAGAATAAATATAAATGATTAATTAGGAAAAAGGCCCACCATAGTCCGTGGGCCCTCATATCTAAACCCAACCCTAATCCCAATAGATTAGACCTAAATAAGACCCTAGATATATAAATAGGGAACTTAGGGGCACCTAGAATCCCCACCACAATAATCTCTCACCACCCAAAGATTTCCAAGAATTCCCCTAGGAGAAATCAAGAAAGCAGAAAGCTTAAGAAAGATCCTTCATAGCCAAGGAATTAATTAAGGCTAAGAGGTAACCTCATATCTCAACAAAACCTATTTTATAGTTATGATTTACCCCTTAGGGTTTCCCCCATGTTATTGTGATTGGCGAGATTGAGATGAAATATTGATGTTGATGTGATGATCCCATGAGGGATCTTGATAATCTTGATATTGGGAGTTTCTTGATAATTATGTGTTTCTGATGATTATTTTGGGATTTCTTGATAATTATGTGTTGTTCTTGAATTTGTGTGATTTCTTGATGCTTATGTGTTATTCTTTACCGAATCTTGTATTAGAGGCGAAATCTTATTTTAGTTGATATAAAAGCGATTAGAACCCTAGGTTGTATCGGTGGCTATTTGATTCTTGGTTTACTCGGGTGGGAAATCGCATGTTTGGTCTGGTTTGATTACGTTTAGAAAAGCATGATAGGTTATTGTGTCGTTCAGTTTCTACGTGTTATTGATCCGGTTAAATTGTCTACGTGGATTGCCGTTAGATTGCGTTGTGAAAGTGTCAAAGCATCGATTTCAGGTTCCACGATGGCTTCCCGGGCGTTTAAAAGTGATGAAAACGAGTCAGGTAGAGGTAGGTGGGGGTAGGGGACCCGCCACTCTTACCCACGCCTAACAGTGTTTCCGCCAGCAGGCAGCCGGCGGGCTTGCATCTGCCCGCCGGCGACGCCGCTGCCCGGAATAGTTAATCCGGCGGCAGCGGCGGGTACCCCCCACCCACCGGATACCGCTGAAACTTGTCCCACCCGGACCCGGCTCCCCCGTTTGATGTTCCCCAACCCCGTTGGCTGTCCCACACGGACTCCGTTTGTCGGTGCCTATGTCGTAGTTGGATTATTTCGGGTACCGTTAGTAGGTTAGGAGTCTATTATATTGGCATGCTAGTTGAATTGGTATCCCGTTGGACCTAGGTGGAAGAAGTATGAACCCCTTATTAGGACTATTCTTAGTATGTGATGGATCACGCATAGTTATTGTTATACGTTGTACCCCTTCCCATTTGTAATGTGGGTTGCATGTGCTTGCTACGTTTTATGTGTGTGTGTTTCCCCCAATTCGGTTGCGATCGGGATTGGTTATTCCTGTACGCTGCTGGTTCAGAAGCTGCTGCGGTCAGATTGATTACTCTTGGGCTGCGGTCCACCGTTTGGTTGCGATCAAACGTTCTATATGAGCTGCCGTTCATCTTTCCTGGCTGCGTCCAGATGACATTCTCTTGGGCTACGGTCCCACTGTTTGGTTGCGATCAAACACTATGATGGGAGCTGCGGTTCATCGGTCCGGTTGCCGATCGACCCCTCCGTGTTTGCGATACGGGCAGGGTGCTGAGGAGCCGTGTCAGAGCTATATGCGCTGGACCCTCATGTATGGGCATGCGATTGGTCCTGTGCGCCAACAAAGTGTGTTATGTGTTGTGTTACTGATGAATGGCGATTAGAGTATCTTTTGGGATGTGACTTATGGGATTTATGTTGGGGATTGTTTATGTTGGTTTGTGATTATTATTTATGCTTTGCCTTATCTGCCTATTCGTTTGGAACTGCAGTCACGCTTGTTATAATCTGTGTTGCTTCGTGTCTAGCTTATCTGTCGAGTCATTCCCGGTTTAATAAGCTAGAGTTTCGTAGGATATTATCTTCATGTTCAAAATGGTTTTCGTATATCTATATATATATCTCTAATGTATTGTATTTCAACGCGTTGGAGTGGGTTACCAGCATCTCTCGCTGAATCAGATATATTTGGCTTTCAGGCACACAGGAATAGAGCACTGGAGCGCGCTAGAACTGGAGTGTAGAAGTAGATAGTTTCCCTTTTTTCGCCTGCGTGCCATTTAGCATTTGATTTCGGTGGATACTTAGTTAGACAGCCTGACCTGGTTTTCTTAGCCAGGTTGGCATAGCACCTGTACTTTATGATAACTTGGGATGTAATGATAGATATCACCTTTATTATATAAGTTTATAATGTCATAAAATCTGGGGTGTTACAACATCGCATCCCTTACCTCCCACTTTAGAACCCTCTACCGTCGCTCAGCTTTGAAGATGCTCGGTGGAGGAAAGCTATGGGTGAGGAGTTTGACGCACTCAACGTAACAAAAACGTGGTGCCTGATTCCTCGGGGTGTTGGGGTTCCCATTGGTTGTAAATGGTTTACGTGTCAAGCGCAAACTGATGGTTCAGTTGATCGGTACAAGGCACGCCTTGTGGCCAAAGCTTCTTACAGACTGCTGCCCGGGATTACTTTGAGACCTATTAGCCCGGTTATGAAACCGTCACATCAGGTTGGTTCTGACTATTGCGCTGAGTGACAACTGGGGTTTGCGCCAATTGGACATCAACACGCGTTTTTGCACGGACTTTACATGAAGGAAGTCTACATGACCAACCCGCCCGTTACGTTGATCCGCTGTATCCATCAACTAATATCTGCAAATTAATATAAGCTCTGTACTGGCCTTAAAACTAGGCCCCGCTAGCCTGGTACCATGTAATCAAGCTAACATATTAAATTTTACCAAACATCTCTACATACTAATCAACTCACTAACCCAATCAGCAAACTTAATCAGCTATTAACCATTTGCTAAACAGCCTATAAGTTGTTAGCTGATTGAGTTTGCTGGTTTCATTACCTGATAGTATTAGTTGGTTGTAAACAAATGTTTGGTAAATTAGTTGTTTATTTTTAGTTGATTGTAATAAAATGGCCTATAAAGGTATAAACATATTGTGCCTAATTTATTAAAAGGGGGCAAGGTAGAAGGACAACAAGAGATATATGACAACTTGTCTGAGACCGTCTTAACAGGTCTCAATCCGTAAGACAGTTCGTATCTTTGATTAATGAAGTCAAGACCCCGACCCATTGATCAAAGATCCGACCGTCTTACGGATTGAGACCCAGACCCGTGAGACGGCCTCACACAAGTGTTACCCAAACAAATTATTGGTGTGGACCATGAATATCAAGTACATTTTTAATAGGTGTAAAAGATACATTATTTTTGTATTAAAGGTACATTATTTTTGTACTGAAGATACATTATATAATATATGTCCTTAGCATATTAAAAATGTACTTCGAAAATGTACCTATACGTACATAAATTGTACCCTTAGTATTATTACAAATTGTATTTTTTATTTATGGTCCACACAATTCTGTGGACATGGTTCAATGAAATAATGATTGGTTACCTAAGATATAAAATGTGTTGGATAACAAAGGAGTTAAATGGTTATTTATAATTAAGATCAATTAACTAACCAAAAATTCTACTCTTCTTAGTTTTCTAGACTTTGACTTATTGTCCCATTAAGATAATGCAATAAGTCATTTTATCCTAACACTTAAATAGCCTATTGATAATCAAACTAGCCAAATTTAACCAAATCAACAAATTGGCTTATCAGCTATGTCACCGAACAGGAATGTTCATTATTTACTTTAATTTGTTAGATATAGCACAACTCACTTGCATTTTTGCTGTCTGAATTTGTTGTACATTGAGAGCTTGGCTTTAATTAATAAAATGTTTACTTTGTGTTACTTTGATCTGAGTCAGTTTCATAAACATACAGTAGATCGATCGAGTTCTTGAATGGCTTTTGTTGTTATAGCTCCTTCTGAATTTAGTGAGCAGCAACTTTTGCAACCCAAACATGTTTGGTTTTGATGATACAAAACATTGTGTCATTGAGGGAAAAACTCCACTTTCTGCAAGCTTTTTTGGAGGAACTGAGCAGAAAACCGAAGATTCAGAGATAAGGAAAAGTTGGAAAGTGAGATCCAAGATATAGCTACTAAAACAGAAGGTCAAATAGGATCTAAACTAAGGCAAGTTTTTTTAGTAGCTAATGCTAATGGAGGATATCGGTGTTCATTGGGGAGGCTTGTCAATAGCTTTATCAGACCATGCAACAAGTACTCAAAGATTTTTAAGGCAATTGAAGTAAGGATCCTGATGCTAAAACCAAACTTATTTAGTTCATCAACAAATGATTCCAAGGAAGAGAACATCACGGTTTGGTGTTAGCTCCCCAAGTGATTTAATCCCTGAGGATACACCCACAGTTGGATTTGAGAGGGAAGCAGAGAATTATGGAAGCTCACAAAAGAGTGGTCAATGAAACGAGAAGTTGTCGCAATCTGTGGGAATGGGCGGCCAAGGGAAGACTACAATTAGCCAAATAGTGTATGAACATCCTGAAATTAAGTATCACTTTGACATTCGAGCATGGACTGTTGTGTCTCAAGAACATAATGTAAAAGAGATGCTTATTCATCTTTTGGATGTTTTTGCCGGACACCCTAGTGAAATCTCCAACAAAGTGGAGGATGAGCTAACAGAAGCAATTACGCAAAAGTTTGATGGGTAAGAGGTATTTAATTGTCTTAGATGATGTGTGGACTATTAAAGCATGGGATGTAATCCAAATATATTTTCCAAATAATTTCAATGGAAGTCGGATTCTAATAACTACTCGATTCAGAGAGGTTTGTACATACTTATCTGAACAAAATTTTTATTTGAAGTTCCTAACAGATGGATGAATGTTGGGAACTAATTAAAAGAATTGTGTTGTGGAAAGATGTGTCAGCCGGATTCGTCCTTTGAGTCACTTGGAAATTATTAGTAAACTATGTGTGGGGAATACCCTGGTAGCTGTTTTGATTGCTGGACTTCTAGCTACCGTTAACAAGTCTTTAGAAATATGGGAAGATGTTTGTGAAACTTTGCGTACAGCACGACTAAATTCTAGAAACAACAATTTTGAACCGATTACATCTTGTGTTACAAATACTTGCCAAATCATCTGAAAGCTTGTTGTCTTTATTTGGAGTTTTCCCTGAAGATAGCAGTATTCATTTTTTTAAGAATCATCTGAAAGCTTGTTGTCTTGGAATGCTAGTGTTAATCATTTTCCTATTTTGGAGAAATTAGTGCTGAAATATTGTTGGGAATTAAAAAAAGTTCCAATTAATTTTTGCCAACATCGAAACATTGAAATCAATTGTGTTAGAGGGTTGTTTTCTTCTCTTGTGAATTCTGCACATGAAATTAAAGTGATGTCTACTTATGGGATTCAGAGGAGTAAAGATCAGCCTGTATTCCTTGTTGATGATCTTGGAACTAAGGTCTTTCTCTAATTTTTTATTGTGATATACAAATAGTAGTTTTGGCTTCCGGTTTTTCAAATCTGATTAATTTGTTGCATTTGTCAATTCTCATTTTGAATCTTTTTTAGATTGACTTGCCAAATAATGAGATTTTTGAAGAAGAAAGTGTTGAATGTTCGATGGAAGACAGTGACGAAACATATTGTTGATTTTGTGTTTGATATAAGCTTATGAAAATGAAGGTATGTATTTCAATGAAACATCTACACCATACCTCTCGTTGTATGTTTCAGTGTCCATGTATCTCCATGGAGCTACACCCTTATTTAAACTTTAAATCCTCAATTGTATAGCCATTAACGAAATATTATGATAGCAAATAATGTATATTTTACGACGTCATTATAGTTATATATAATTTTAAAATTTTGGTAATATTATTTACTTTGGCTACTTAATTTTCTGATCTTCGTAGAAAGATGGTCTCTGATCTCTGATCTCTGATCTCTTGGTACGTAATGAGGCGTTGTCTGCATAGAATTGAAATTGGATCCCGTCTGGATGGATTTGGTGTCATCATTTGCTTATCTGATATCGAGTTTATGTTTGTTTGGTTGGTCGTTGAAGGGTTAATGTTGCAGTTGATGTTCTCCGATCCACTCCACATTGTTGTCCAATTCGTCTCTTGTTCATCTTGTTCATCTTTGATTGTTCTTGTAATCATAATTCAAAGACAGTTGTATTGAACCTACCAAAGTGTGGTTTTTTTTAGTATTATCGACTATATTACAGTGTCAAAGTGTATGTTTTAGTTGAATGTTATTTGAACCATGCTTCATCACCATAAGTGTTACGCATAAGTTTATTTGAGTACATTAGCTTACTTGTTCACTTTACTTGATGATTGTTTTGAAATAAACTTGATGTTCTTATGTGATAAGGCATGATTGATATTAAAGTTAAATCTTAATGGACAAAAGTTAGATTAAATGCAATTCATTAAAGATAAATTTATCTGTCAACTATGACTACTTATGCTTACCATTAGTCAGAGTAGTATAGATTACAAAATTGGGGATAATTCAGTTTAGTTGGACTATTGATTTGGTAATTAGACGGTTTCAAGTTTGACTCCATATGAGAGTTATCTATTGGTCTTATTAGTTTGAGCAGATTAGTTATTGGCAACTTAGATTGGTTTATCTCATTGTCATTTTTTATCGGCTAGGGTAATAAAGTGGACTTTATTTAAATTTCGAATGTGAATTTTTCTCGTAAATCGAGTAGTACAAGAATTTTTATTTTTCTGTTATAAACTTTTGGTTGCTAAGGTTCATTGACTCTCTCTCTCTCTCTCTATATATATATATATATATATATATAATATAATATATATATATTATATATAATATGTTGTGTGTGTGTGTGTGTGTGTGTGTGTGTTTTGTATGATATTTTTAGATTTGTCATAAGCAATTGAGATTAAAAAAAAATCAAACACTTAATTACGCTTTGAAATGAGATAATCACTATATTATATTCCTCATTTAAGATTGGTTCAAGAAACTTTTTAAATTCTTTTTTTTTTTTAGTACTATTGACCTTGTTACAA
>VALG01009605.1:0-71768 GCA_009835305.1 Ipomoea purpurea
GCTCCAGGGACCGATTATCATTCCAGTTATCCTTCACTAGATTTTGGAAGTCAGGATTCCTAGTCCAAGCTGCTTGGAACTGGAACGGAAAGATCTTGGGTATCGTACCTTTGCTATCTGTATCAACTAGAATGGGGGAATGGTCAGAGCCTATTCTTGCCAGGTGCGTGACTTTAGTGTTAGGGTGGTTTGTTAACCAGTCCAAATTGCAAAGCGCTCTATCGAGCCTTGCACCAGTGAAAGTCGAAGTGG
Organism: Ipomoea purpurea; assembly: GCA_009835305.1. NCBI lineage: Eukaryota > Viridiplantae > Streptophyta > Magnoliopsida > Solanales > Convolvulaceae > Ipomoea > Ipomoea purpurea. The sequence continues at coordinate 253 of VALG01009605.1, forward strand.
TATTGCCTCGTGTCCACGTAAAATTGGCTCCTTCAAAGCGAGATCAATCAAACCTTCTCTAAAGATCCAGTTTCTCATTCCTGCACATCTATGATTCTTGAAAATTATTCTTGTTGCTAACATCATCGATAAGGGTTACTGCATTATAATCACCCATAGTGATCCAGTCCCCTTCCATGCTTAGCTTTGACTGATCCAGACTATCCCAAAGTTTCTGCCTGAGATTGTGAGAGGGGCTACCATACACAAAGGAGGCCTGATTTAGAATGTTTTATGGCCCTTCTTAATTCTTACCAAAATGAACTGCGGATTCGTAGCAAGGATATCCACTTCGATGTCTTGTTTCCAAAGAAGCCAAATTCCCCCGCTAAAACCAACAACTTCAACACGAACCCAATTATCATAGCCAAGTTTCTTGCAGACTGATCCGCAGTAAGACCAGAGATCCTTGGTTCAAAAAGACCAACTATGTCTGTCTGTGAGCCTTCGTAACCTGAAAGAAGATCCGCCTAAAAGCACTGGAGGCGCTCCCTGACAATTCCAACAGAATCTTCATAGAAACAACACGGCGCGGCACCCAGGGGGAACACCTAAACAACATCAGTCCCGGTTTGCACCGGTAACCACATCGACAGCCATGTCGGGGCTCCGGGAAAACATCAACATCCTCTCCCTCCATCTCCATATCCTTATCTGGTGGATCCTGGTGGTGATTCCCACCTTCATCCTTGGTCCTGAATTTCCTCTATCACTTGTCCTTCTTCTGTAACCATCATACGTATAACCCGATTGCCATACTCAATATCCTCTCACCACAGTGTGATTCTCTGCCTCTGCTGCCTGCCCTTGAAATTCTTTTGTCTCCTCCCTGACTTCTCGAACTGCTGGCCTTCTCCTTCCGTAAGCTTTCTCCTTGTTACCACCCAATTGTTTCCCTTGTTTATCGTTTAAAATTTGGGCCTCTGTTATTTGGATTTGAGGCCTTTTCCCCTTACCTGACAAGAGAGCCCCAGTTGGGCCATCAGGTCTTTTCTAAAATGTAGTACTCTTCTTGGGCTTCTTCCTGAGTGTCTTCTTCTGAAATGTCCAAAGCCCAAACCTGGAATTATCCCATATTTTGAAGCCTTCTTTATTAAACCCGTTAGAGACCCCAACTTGGTTATCTCCGTTTTTTCCTCTCTGATTTGTTTCCTTCTTATTATTGCCTTGTTACTTCCTCTCTTAGTGTACCCCTTATTATGGAAAGATTTATTTTTCCGCTCCGCAATCATCCACTGTCCATATTTATCTTCGTCAGTCTGCTGATTTCCCGGGGTATCCGCTTGATTTCCTCCCTCTTTCCTTAATTGAGTTTTGTCCGTTGCTTCCGTCGTTGCACCATGGCCGGAGTGTTCAGCACCACTGTTGTCCGGCTTTTCGCCGTCGTTTGTCTGTCTTGCCTCTTTGCAACCTTCCTTCCGATGTCCGACCATTCCGCATTTGAAACAAATCAGATGGAGGCCTTCATACTCAATCTTTCTAATCTTGTTTTTTAGCTCGAATCTCGCTAGAAGAGGCTTTGTCACGTCCACTTCGACACAAATCCTAGCGAACATGCCTCTTTGTGGCTATCCCTTTTTGTGGTCTGATCGATTTTCTTTGGCTTTCCAATCTTTTCCCCCACTCTCATCAGAAACTCTTGGTCAAAATAATCCATTGGAATGCAAGGAATTCGAACCCAAACGAGAAGTCTCTGTGTTTCATTTTGCATGGGATCAAAATCTGGTTCCCAATCTTTAACAGCCAAACAATGGTCCAAGACCGGTCCAAGGCCCCCAAGCTTTGCGTAATCATAATCTATTACGGACATAAACCTTACTAAGTAATATCCATTTGGAATAGCAATGAGATCCATACCAGCTTTTGGGGTGCCAGATTGTTCTGAGTCTGCGCAGCAGATAATTGTATCCAACCGCCTTCCCCAACACTTTGATGATTAGTGTGTTCTGCCACCTCCTCCGTAGTCTAATCTTCTCTTCCTTTGAGAGTCTGATAACCGGACATTCTGGATTGTGTCATCCTCACCTTCTTCTTCATCGTCTGAGACATCGTCAGTTGGGTCGTTCCTGGTTTCCCTTCAGGCCGGTAAGAGCCGCCCTAAAGGAGGGTGTGTTGTGTATTGGTATTCTCACGTGCATGGCCTTCCTGTCCCTCTTTCGGTACCACTGTGTTGCTGGCACCATCTCCTTGGTTCTCCATTTCTATCTCCCATGGTCTATCATCCCTATCCGAATAGATTCGCTTCGTTTTCTTTTTACTCCGATGAAGGAGAATCAGTCTCCTCCGTTGATATCACTGCCGCAGAAGGGTTTTTCCGGGAACTCGAGAGCATCGAGTTCCTTTTTCCACAATTGTAAAAATCATATAAAATATAATATTTTTTTTATGAATTTATTGAAAGTATTATAATTTAACCTAAACGTATTATACATCTCACGTCTCAGGTCTCCACACCAAAACTCATTCAACCATTAAAAAAATTTCAAGTGCAAACTTTAGTAGTTAAACCATTCGAGAATGAGGGATCCGTTCCTATAAAAATAAAAAACCATACATCTTACATTTATTCACCGCTAAAGCTACAAGTGAGAGACTAATTTAACTACTATAAAATAACTAAGAGATTTAAAATAATTGCTTTCTCAATAATAAATGATAACAAATGCACTTATCACCGTTCATTTACAGTACTCATTTATTGTTTCCTTCCTGTTTCTGATGGTGGAATACCTACCTTTCATAGGAATAGGAATAGGAATGAGAATTCTACTCCAAAGTTGGCTGCTAACCAGTTAATTCAGCATATTACCCAAGAGCTTTAACTCTTCATATTTCACACACTTATCCTGAGCATCTGTGAGTTGTTGATCAACGAGATGGAAATCACGGAGTAGTTTGAATGGTACCTTGGATGATCTCATGCCTTCTTGAATAGCCATAATTACATGTCTCAATCTGTTAATCAATTGCGAGATATCGTCTTTCCAGGACCACGTAGGGTCGTTAAGTGCGCGGATGGAATTCAAACATACAACAAGTGTTCCACCTTCGCGTGTAAAAGCACCTGCCATGATAACCACACGGGAAGATAATGACATGATGTTTGCTCGAAAGGAAGAACCAGATGGCACTTGTTGAAGTCAACTTATGAAGAAGTGATAGGAATTTATATACAGTTGAATCCCAGTAACTTATAACAGAGAAAATAATTGAAACGAGTCGCACCGTTAACCACAGGGGGAGAAATCCCAATACTGATGTAAGAGAGGCGAAGGCAATGCTAGACAATGCAAGGGCCACATTTTGCTTAATCTGAAAGTAGAGGTGCATCAGTATAAATTGAAAACGGAAATGCAACAAGAGTCTCACTAACCAAAAGGAAGAAAGGATACCAGGGACGTTGTTTGACGTGATTTGGCCACACAGAATGGAACGCCTGAAATATTGTCTTGCAACAACAACACATCTGCAACAGCTATAGCAGATGCACTGGCACGTTCAGCTAGTGCGATGCCTACAGTTGCAGCAGCAAGAGCAGGGGCATCATTGATGCCATCACCTACCATTATAAGCCCACCTGTAGGAAAGATACAAATATTCTGTTTCAAATACTCCGTGCATTGTGAAGGTATAAATTATTGGGCATCAAATATTCTTAAGTGCATTTGAAATTAGGGATTTAATATATAGCAAATCAGTTTCAAGCTTAAATGAGATGGAAATCACCTTTATCTTTGGAAATGCTTGTCACGTGATATAGCTTATCTTCCGGTTTAAGGCTGCAGTGAACTTCTTTGATGCCCACAGCCTTTGCAACTCTCAATGCACTTGCTTCATGGTCACCAGTTAACATCATTACATGAAGTTTTCCTTGTTCACGTAATGTGTGTATGACATCAGAAACCCCGGGTCGAGGCTTATCTTCAAAGTGAAAAAGAGTCACCTATATAGAAAATTTGAATTTAGCTTCAGAATCTCTGTGCAAGCCACAAAGGTTCAGGGTGAAGGTCAATAGTAAGCATGCAAAACAATTTATATCAATAAAATAATCAGGAAAGAACTTAGACATATAAGGGGCTCACTGCAGATTCATCAAACTTACCAACAATGATGGACACTAATTGACCAATTGACTTCCAAGTACAAAAACTAGTTGTCCAATTCGCGGTTTGACCTCTTTATATGAATAAAATAATCAGAAGACAAATGACATGGTTAAGACATTTTAACCAAACTTATCGATAATGATGGGGCATGGTTGACCAATTTACTTCCATGTACAAAAACTAGTTACAATAGCAATAAATAGCGTTCTTATCTATAAAGGAAAAGTCATCACCTTGTTATTGTTAACAGAAAGTGCAGCACGAACAAAATCTACTCCATATATAGAAGTCCTTACAGCCTCCTTAATCTTTGTTGATTCATCTTCAGACTGATAAAGTGAAGCAATATATTCAACAGAACCAAGTGAGGCTTTAAATGGTGTGCTGCCTCCAGTTCCTGCCTATAACCAAAAAAAAAAAAAAAGTTAATTCAAATGCCTTCCAGTGGAAAAAAATGGATCTTGCAGAACTAATACCAACACAATTAACTTTACCATGTATTCAAAGCACATCCAACAGTATCTAAAACTAGTATTCGTTGCAATTTTGATGAGAAAAGAATAGTGAAGATCTGCAGTGAATGGACAACTATATCCAGACATGCATTGTAAAACCAAATGCATTCATGCCCAAAGATATATGAGTAATGAGTATATAATTTATGTAGACAAGGACATATGTAAGGGACAAAGAAATTATTGGAGTAGGCATATAGGAATGCAGTTGATGGAACCACAACAGCAAGATAGAAGCCACAGAAAGAAGACCAAATTTCATGCTTCTGAATTATCAATTCCACTATACATGGTTACAAGGAAAAGATGAATTTTGGAGCCTTCTAGGAATAGCAGAGTGCCTGGGTCCATTTCTGAGAATTTTACTCAACAATTTCCAACTCATTTAAGTAACTTTCTTTTTCTCACAATAATAGTAATTTAGTTGTGACAAATGAAAATTAAATAATGTTCTACTATAATGCAATACCTCCATGCTAGATAACGTTGCAAAGACACCTCTCCCGGGCAGATTTTCGAAACTTTTCAACAGCAAGTGAAGGGAGATCTTTCCCTGCACTATGATCTATAACAGCTCTGCATAAATAATGAACAGAATGGGTAATGAATAAGGTTCAAGCATTTGTAGCATTCGACTTCCTATATATGATTCTGTATGCACGTCATGGAGTCCAATCTTACAACAAGAGATTTAATATCCAGTACTAAAAGCATATATTCAGCAATCATATTATCATAGAATGTCAGATTTTATCATATGGAATGAGTCCCTTTCATTTGAGAAAAGGGCAAAAAAATTGGTATTCTTCCTCACATGCAAGGCTCACTATAACAATCCAACAATATCTACAGTCAAAGGCAAGATGCGTAAACAATGTTCAACTTTATGAAAATTGATTATTAAATCTTAACATGGAAGATTCTTATTTTACTCTAGATAATGTAGATGTTCTATTTTTTTAGAGTATCTAAAGTCCCAAAAGTTTTTTTTTTTTTTTTTTATTTTTTAAAGAAGAAGAAGAAGAAGAAGAAAGAATAGAGTTATATAGAATAATATCCTGGACTAGGAGGTCTTAGGAACTAAAGGGTTTTCTGTCCATTTGAAAACAGCAACTTAGCAGTAAAGGGCACCAAACATAATGCCATTTAATAAACAACCTTCCAATTGGGTGAGTAGTACCCTTCTCCATAGCAGCGGCAACTGCAAGGGCTTCTGTCTCACAAGTGGGTTTACAACAACAAGCAAATTGTCTCTCCTGACTGCTCATGTGGCCATGGATTGGTTCAATTGCTTTGCACATAAAATCCCCAGTTGTCAAAGTACCGGTTTTATCAAATGCAATACTGTGGCAAGAAGCTAGAGCATCAAGAACTTGCCCACCTTTAAGTAATATTCCCTACGAACAAAATGCACTAAAGCTATGAATAATACGATTCCACAAAAGGTAGCAGGGCATGAGTTGTTCTGCTCCAAGCTCAGCCAATACTCTCTAATTAGTCAAATTTCTGACTTATTGTTAAATACTTTTCCTCTGTAATGCAGTATGTGTAGGTTTAAGCAGAGAATTCAAGAGACAAGCAGTTCATAATTTTCATTCATCAAGCCAGAACTCATACAAGAAACGTAACAGATTCGTCTAAACTGAAAGTCAAACTTTAATTCAAATTCAAAGTAATAACCCTCGATCAGCTGCACAATATTGCAACGTGAGGAGTACCTTCAACAGTATTACACAGGTTCTCTGTTGGTGCTGTAGGCATATGCCTCCTTAGGCAGAGAAACTAACCTAGACTTGATAGCTTACATAATACATCAAAATACAGCCACTTGAGAGCTATAAGACGAGTCTGTAAAATTAAAAATTAATAATAAATTAAAAGAAATACCTTTCTAGCACAAGCACTGATAGCTGTCGCATACGCCAATGGAGCCACAGCTAATGCACACGGTGATGCAGCTACCATGAGTCCCAGTGCTCTATAAATTGATCCTCTGCAAGCTACATGAAAAAAAAAACAGGCTTCAAAGAATAATAGGGCTGAAAAAGAATATATACATTAAAGTTGCATAAGTATTATTTTTCATCTGGAGTAGGCAGCAATGAAGTACTTGACCTCACATATAAGCAAAAGCCTACCCCCACACTTCAAACCATGGATGAAGGGAGATCACCAACAATGAAATGGTACATTCAAACACACACCAAGCATACATATTATTACTTCTTTTTAACACAGGTCAGTGAGAGCAGTTGGACTAAATTATAACACAATCAGGAAAAAATAAAAAATAAAAACAAAAAACAATATGGCTCTAACAGGAAAGCCTTTGAATTACCTGAAGTACTAAAGAAGGGCCACCTGAAAAGAAAAGGTCCAATCACAGCAACTGAAATGGACAGAAGTACCACAACCTTGCTATACTGCTCCCCAAATTTATCCAGCCATCTTTGAAGCTTTGGTTTACTTAGCTGAGCTTCTTCAGTCAACTGCACAATCCGGCTCAGTGTTGACTCTTTCCATGTCTTCTTGGCCTAAATTGCAGTTTGAATAAGAAAGATCAATACATTGATTGCCAACAATGGATGCTATCTCTATTCCTCCTTCCAAAGTACAGAATAAAATAAAAAGCAATTTCTTTACAAGATTAGAAGTCTCTAAGGTAAAGCATGTAATTAATTACATACAACAGCGTAGAAACAGGAACTGCATCCCACTCCATCCCATTTTATTTGTATAGTTCATAAAACAAGAGTTGACTCTGACTTGTTTTGTACTCAAATAATTAAATATCTGAAATATGTAAATAAAATATACATATTTAGAAACTATAATAAAAATTCCATCAAACACGAAATGACAAATTTAAAAATTGTAAGAGAATATCAAATGAAGAACGGGGATAAAATAAATTGGCTGATCCTAAATTGTAAACAGGACAAAGCAAGTAGAACGCTTGATGGGGAAAATACATCACACTTGGAGAGAAAGAAGCAAGTAGGGAATTTTTAAAGGAAGCAACAAGACAACAAATCCTATCTTCAAATCCAATGGGACATTAAATTCCTTATTCTTTCTTTTACAGAAAAACAGAAATCTCAAATGAATGTTGTACACAAGGTAAAGGAGCATACCTTCACTATCAACATACCATCCAGGTTCCTTGCACCCCCAGGCATGCTATCCCCAACATTCTTCTCTAAAGGTTTAACCTCTCCAGTCAAATGCTCAACTGTGATTGTTGAGCTACCTTTTAAAACTTCACAATCCACAGGCACAGACTGATGAAAGCAACAGTAAAACCTAGGATTATAATCATTTTAAACTCACAAAACACCACACAGTGAATCATCATAAGTAGAATAATCTAGTAACACACTCAAATACAATTCAATAAAAGCTAAGTGTAATGCACAGACCTCACCAGCTTTGACCAATATAAACGAACCAACTTTCAAGTCACTAACAGGGACCTCGTTATATGTCAAGTTGGAGAAACTAGGTAGGCTTCCATTATTTACATCAAGCAAAAGAGCAAATTCTGGATGATTTTCTTTCAAATTCGTTTACGTCAACTTTGGAGCGACTTGTGAAGTACTCCTCAGCTGTGTGGTTAAAAATTGATTAGACAACGAATTCAACATCTCTAGTGGAGAGCCACAGGCAAGTAAGCAAGTAAGAGTATGCATACCTATATGAGACAAATTAAACATTGCAAAAGCAAGCCACCTTCCAATGGATTCCCCATGAAAACTGAAGCAAAGGCTGCAAGAGCCATTTAGCACATGGATATTAATCTTTCCACCAGCAATATCGGTAAGGGCATCAAGTGAAGCTGAAATCTGACATGGAGCATGACATACAAATTCAGAAAATAACCTCCCTAACTTACACAATAATCAATAGCAAATGAATTGCACAAGAAAATCCAATAATGAGTTCCATGAAAGCATAACATTCAAGCTTTTCACTAATGTAATTCGCCACATATGTGACAGGACATTGTAATCAATTGCATCCGAGTTTCTACATTTGAAACTACTTATGGAAAACATAATCACTCGTTTTAAACAAAAATTCGAACAACACCTAATGAATTTAGACTATATGAAGGGAAAATTAAAAATACCCCAACGAGAGGGAAGGCAATGGCTGCGAAGGCACGCTGGAGAGGGTCACCGCCGGTTTAGGGAGCACGTAAGGGCAAGCCGCAGCAGCAACAAACAAAGCCGCGGAGCAACAACAGAGCTCCAAATTCTCCCGCAAAAAATTGGCCAGTTGACTCCACCTGATCATGTCCGCAAAGTTCAGAAGAACCTCCTGGGGTTTTGTTAGCTGCGCATTACACTCACCGGCACATGGTGATGGTGATGGTGATGGTTGATGGTGATGGTGGTTATGATCATGACGATGCCCATTATGCTGGTGTTTATGGTGGTCGTGGTGGTCGTGGCGGTGGTTGTGGGGCGGAGCAGGAGGTGATGTGACGGCGGAAATGGGGCACTGGAGGGGTTAAAATCGAAGAAGTGGGATAGTGTACGGGAGAGAGGTGAAGAGTCGGGTGTAATCTGGATCGCATCCGGTTCGGATTTTGTAAACGGATAAATTAAAGGCGGAGAAGATGGGTTGAGCCTCCATTGCAGACAGAAATTATGAGCAGAAATTAGAACGTTTTATTATTTGAGGAAGACGACTTAATAACTGTGTGCAACAACCCGCTGCCACTGGCGTGGTTGGTTGGTGTGGACATAGTTGTACCATCCGCTCCACATCGTGTGCTCACTACTTAGACTCCACATCACAATTAGAAATTAGAATGATTAAATTTGGAAGATTGTGAGTTCGAGTCTCAATGGAGGCGTTATTGGTTTTTTGTGTTTCAGTAGGTTGAGAAAGTATATTAACAGATACTACATTGTAATAGAGCCAGTAGCATTTAAAAAAATTTATACACCTCTGTCTCATTTTATATGTCGAGTTCAATCGAGAAGGTTTGATTGGAGTTATTTACAATTTAATTTTCATAATATTAAGTTTAGAATTAATATGTACTTTGTAATATTTATATATTTAAAAATTACATTAAAGAACTATTAAACACAAAAAAAAAAAAAAATATTAAAAATGTTAATAGAAATAAGTAAAGAAAAAAAAGTTATTTTGACCAATAATAATCCGGTGCAATTGAACAAACTCTCTAGTGTTGCTTCCCAAGGTGACGACGTAGCTCATTGCAATTTCATGCATATGAAAAGACAATTTTGGTCCTACACTTATAATGACACAGACAATTTTAGTCCTTTTATAAAAAAAATCAGACAATTATTAGTACACACTTATTGTGACGAGGACAATTTTTGGCTCCTCCGTCTATATTTTGTTAAATGGCCGTTTGAGAGGAGGACAATTGTGTCAATTCACCCTATCTTCCTTCTCCAACCTTCTAGCCAGCACTGAAACATCTTTGGCCATGTTCATCTTCAGCCAGCCACGCTTTCCCAAATCTCCTGGGTTTTCTTTGCGATCTTCCTCCTCCTCTTCCTTGCTGCAATGCTCTGAGCCGTAAGGCTGTAATTTAAGTTACAATTTATTTCCTGACTTTGAGCCGTAAGGCCGTAAAAAAGACAATTATTATTTCTTGACTCTGCTTATTGCTTTATTTTCTGGATTTTTGGCTTAATGGAACCTAACTTTCATCAATGCAAGGGAAAACTCAGAAAAACGCTGGATGGGACGCCGGCACTGAAGGAGCATCTAATACCCGAAACCGTGCGAAGTGTTGTAAGACATCCCCAAGCTAGAGATAGGAAACCAGACATTCCATTTAAACCAAGCTGCCTCAGAAAAAATCTGCGATAATCGTAGACCCAGTGGGTCTTCTGCTTCTGGAGACTTGTGACTTAAATTCACTCAGGAGGTGGTTCAGTGGGAAAGATCCTGGACGATGCTTACATTAATGGAGAATACAAGATTCCTACTCAAAGATGTACTACCTTCCCATTCTCTCTCTCTCTCTCCTATCATGGCATTCTGGGGTTGGACTTATCCTTATAACATTGGTTGGTGACAATCAGTTCAGTGCAAATGGAAATGGCAATAAAAACACTATGTTCCTTTTAGTGCGTTTTTGTTGACTACCAATACCAATTTTATAGTACTTAGTTCACCAGATGTATCTGTGTGTCTCAAGAGGTAGCAGAGTGAAAGTATCCTTTTGGGAAAAGGGCCACAACTTATTTACTAAGGAGTCTTAGTCGGTGTGAAGACGTCGACTCAGAGCATCTGCAACGACCACGCAGAGGAGGATGAATGATCGCGTACAGAAGATCCCAGGCAGATTTTGGGAAAGCGTGGCTGGCTGAAGATTGATATTCATGCCAAGATATCTTCAGGCTGCGTAGAAGGTGGAGAAGAACGATAGGGTGAATTGACACAATTGTCCTCCCTCTTAAACGACTCATTTAACAGAAAATATAGACGGAGGACTAAAATTGTCCTCGTCACCAATAAGTGTGTACATAAATTGTCATTTTTTTCATAAAGGACTAAAAATTGTCTATGTCATCTATAAGTGTAGGACAAAATTGTCTTTATACTCATATCTTGTTGCTCAAATTTAGAAGGACGATAGGGGTCCATAGGAATGATGGAGGGAGGAATTTTAACACACAAAAAAAAAAAGAACGTAAAAGAAAAAAAAATCGAAACCATGCTAAAGTTAGGAAAAGCTAGACAACACAATTTTTAGTTTATTTTTTTGATAATTTGAGAAATTATAAAAAGGTATTTTTTTACACCTCACATGTGTGCGAGCCGAGGCAAAAGCTAAACAGTAGCTAGCGGTATGTATGCGGGGATTGCATTGGTATTTGTGTGAAACACTTTAACTAATACATAGTGATATTGAGTAGTATTATCATGTGAGTGAGACAGCTCTTGAACTCTTAAGACAAACCAATTTTTGAACTTGAGGACCCATCCAATATAGTACATTGCTTTGGGAGTAATAATCTAGCTCATATTAAAGCTAACTAAAGGTATTAAGATGTGCTGTCAACTACCATGTAGTGTGTGGGGACTTAGATTCTTTGGGCTGAAATTGTTAAGAAAGTATAGGACAGATACTATCTTTTAAGAATCATGAGTATTTAAAAAAATAATAATTGTCAAGATGTCAATGAATATTTTCAAAAGATCATTCTATATCTTTCATAAAATCATACTCACGTAGGTGACTTCTTCAAACACGTCCCAGTATAGAGTATAGACTACCTCTATAAAACCAATACCGTAAAATATATGACTCTTCTTTTCAATTACAAAATGATTTTGTCATGCTCAATTATTAGGTTTTAATTATTATAAAAGAGAAGTGATTTGGGGAAAGACGGATGAGTTTTGGGATTAATTGTAGATTTTTTTTAAAAAAAATTCTTAAAAAATAAATATTGAGCCCTTTAAAAATTGAGGCCATGTGTTATTGCTCATCTTACACGCCCCAAAATTCAGCCATGCCCATGTTACGAACTTTTAAGTTTAGCTTCTTAGTTAACCCATACTTTAGGACAATTTTTTTTTTTTTTTTTTCATAAGATCAAATATATGTGTGAATTTTATCATGACGTACTTTGTTTAACTACAAGAGTGGTATTGATCAATCATAAGTTCTTCACTACATGGGCCTTAACCCAATCTCTCTAGATGTATCAATGACTAACATTTTTTTATAACTCTTTTGTTAATGACTATACAATATTCTTTTTAGATCTGATATACTTTGTCGTGATTACTCCATTCACTATCAACTATCTTACAAACTAACCTAGCTTGAAATCTTTCAATTGACCATAAGTTTTAAATTTCCTTTTTAAGATCCATTTGTAACCAATTAATTTACTACCTTTAGGTAAAATTACCCACTCACATGTGTGATTAGACATAATTAACTCTAAATTAGTATCAATTGCTTTTTTTTTTTCTTTCCAAAATTTAGAATCAACAAAACTTATTGCATCTTTGGATTTTTTTAAAATTTGTATTTTTGTTCTTCTTCTAACATATGAATCCAAACAACATGTTCATTTACTTCTTTCACATCATCTAATTATGTTAAAATGCTATGCAATTAGAATCAAAGCTAATTTATACTCTACGTCCCTTCCTTCTTCTAGGTTGATCACTAAACGTTTCAGAGTGAGGCATAAACAAAGACGCAAGATCAACTATATATGATTAATACAGACTGTGAATAGAAGTAATAAAAGAAGAAAGATATTGTCACTAGGACGACTTAATTATATATTGATCTACTTGACCATCTATATATGTATTTTCGGGTGTGAATACTACTCCGTATTAACTACATATATAAATGAATGAATGAAGTAACGTCAAATTATTAAAGAATTTGGATTCCGACGTGACGGCCGGCCGGCAGTTCAATGACGGGTACCGGTGATGTACTTGTGCCCAATCCCGGGGCTAGGCCCGGAGCTCTTAATCCCTCCGTCGGTAAACGCGTGCCCAACGCCGGGACTCGGCCCATCCTTCACGGACCCAATAGTGAACCAGTCGAAACCCCACCCATTTCCGGCGCCGGTGGCCGCCGCCGCAGCCAAGCTGTGGACCTTCAAGATATCATTAAGGGGACGAGCTTCTGCAACGAGAGAGACACTAACTAAAGCTAAAAGTAAAACGGCGACGGCGAAAGATTTCGTCCCGTTGGCCATTTCTGTCTGGGAATTAAGAAAGAAGATGAGAGATGGTAGTTAATTGGGAGAGAGGAGATGAGAGTCCAAAAGCTGATTTAATTTGTTTGGACTTTAATTTAGAGGTGACCTATTTATAGTAGTGCTGACATTCCATTTTCTATTGTTTCTTTTTTAAAAAATAAATTATTTTATTGGTTTTGTATGACTGCGTACTGCGGAGAAGGGAGGTAATGAAGAACGGCATCGACGTTCAAAGCAACGTGAGAAATGAAGAAATATCGAGGGAGTTTCTTTAGGTAACTACACAGAATTTAGAAGCTTAATTGCTATATTCCACTTTAAACATAGGTTCTATACCAGGCCCCACACTCCGGCCCGACAGAGCATTTAGGAGGATGTAAATCATGGTGACTCAACTGAACACCACACCTCAACCCGACAGAGCATTTGAGAGGATATAAATCATGGTGACTCAACTGAATATGAACCACAGAGGCTAGACCGGTGCTCACTGCACACAAGGAGCCCCCCTCACTCATCCCTGGTCATTCTTCCAGAGGGTTTCACCTCTATGACCAGTTGATGTACTCTCTAATCTTACTCTCTGGTGTGGCGGATTATGATAAGTTACTTTTTTTATGTGGGCCCAATACAAGTGTCTACATCAAGATTTTGTATTTGGAAGTACAAAATGAGAATACATGTAGCATTTTTCTTAAACATAATCCACACACTATAACCATTGAAATTTAAACCTTAATCTCTTCTTTTAAATATTGCTTACTGAGTCGTTGAACTAAACTCATGCATGCATAAAAAAAAATAATAAAAAAATAAATAGCAGACGGCGTTGTGGAAATGAAAATGTTGAACCACTTCTTGTGTCTACGGGTAGACGGTCCACAGCTTTGAATTCAAATCTTCAGTGATGGCTGCGGTACGTGGCAACATGACTGATGACCTATAACTAATACTTCTGTGTCAATAAATTTGTGCCACAAAGTCCACCTCCCACTCCCACCAAATTTTTGTTCCATTTTGGTCACATTTTTATGATTAATATCATAAAATTAAACATGAGTTTTCAGTACAAAATTAATAATAGGATTATTTTATTAAGAACATTGTGGCTTAATATGTAAAAGAGAAATGTGAGTATATAAATAACTCAGTGAAAAAAAGTGTTATAAACATATAACTCATGAAAAAAATATATCATTTTCTCTATAAAATATACATATTAATATCATCTATCTATATAGATTGATCAATGACTAAAGTTTGTAATATTACAAATTTTTTTTAAAATTGTAATATTAATGAAACTAAATCCAATTTCATCCCTCTATAAACTAATTCACATTATTCCCTCTATATATATATTCTTATGTGTACAAGTGGCAATTTCTTATTAGGAAAATAATATATGTATTTTCATTTTTTACTCTCAATTTTTACTTACACATACAAATTTTAATATAGATACTTATATTGAGGCTCATATGAAAAAGTGGCTTATCAGTGTTCGTCACATCATGAAATAAAATTTAAGGAATATAATTTTAGGGTCTATGTAGTACAACTCGACTTTTTAATGTAATTTTCTTAGTTGAAAACAATGGAGAGCTGAGGCATAGGGTAGGCGCAGGCTTAGGCATAGGCATACAGGCAGTGGGAAAAGCAGACAAAAATGGAATAGCGGCCCAAAGGTTTCCGATTGGGTCACGTAGAATTGGGCTTGCTTCCGCCGCCCATAGGTCGGAATGCGTAACTTTAACCGTTGACTTCCTGTTTACCACGGAAGCACTGAGCACAACTTCACTCCAAATAAAATCCTCATTTCCATTTCACTTTATGGCAATTTCTTTAAAATATAAATGTTGAACTATTTATTTATTTTAATCCAATTATAGTAAGATATAACTACTTCATCTAAAATTATTTTATTTGATATCAAATCCTGTTTTAAGAGTTTTTTTTTCTTCTTATTTTAGTAGCCTAACAACCCAATCATTCTAGAATTTGGTTTGTGATTTTTATGATGGTTTAGAACACTAGATTGAGAGTGTAGTCATTTAAAACACAATTTGTGGTGTGTTTATTTTTTAGTTAGTATACTAAAGATGAACATGCGGTACAAAAGAGTAAACTTTCAAAAAAAATAAACTTATAATACATTAAAAATGAACATTCAGTATACTAAAAATAAATTTGTATGTCAGTGATTCACCTTATAATGTGGATCTATCATTGTTCACCATATAATGATTGAAGTTTTACTACCTAGATTCCCAATCTTTAATCACCGATTATAATTCCACGAAGAGTGAGTAGACCAAAGATTTATTATTCAACGTGTTTGGATAGCATTGCGAAACACGTACGCCCCAAAATCCTCGTAGATTCATTCAACGTGTTTCGATTGCAATGCCAAACACAAACCCAAAATTCTCGTTGCCTACCAATTTTTTCATGGAAATTAAGGATGCCGAAACCCAAAATTTTGAAACACGCTTCCCTTCCATATCACGGTTGGTTGACCATCCACCGACTACTCACCATGTTAGACCATGCTATGACCTACCAGAAATTAATAGAAGATCATAGCTTTGCTATGATAGTCAGGGCCGGATTTTAAGCTGAGCTACCGTACAGGGTCTCAAATTTTAGAGGAGCCCTAAATTTTAAAATTTTAATATTTTATTTTTACTTAGCATACATGCTGGACACGGGTCCATAGCATAACGATTGGCATTCTGGGGTACTACATAATTAAGTGAATTTAGGTGCGGTGAATAAACTTGCCTGGCCTTGTGATCTAATTAAGTTGGCAAAGATCAATAAACTATAGAAACATTGAATCCTATGGTTATTAAGTCAATTGTCTAACTAACTCGACTGAGTTCAATATAATAAACGAGTAGATATATAAATTTTATCACAAAAAAAAAGAAAAATACTCCGTATTATTTTTAAAATAGTTTGGTGCACTGGTGAAGCACGTGGATGGATTAGTCACCCAGCCTTAGTCTTAAGTCTTATTGCAAATTTGATGTGTATAAAGTCACATGCAAAGGTACAGCTAAGCAGAATCAGACAATTAACGTAGGTATAAGTATAGTCGGGGACCAAATAGAATTTTATGCGTGGAGTCAAACACAGGTTTCCGTAAGTCCACAATTTATTTCTCGGATATGCATTTCACCAACAATGGACCAAAATTGGGTCTAATTTATCGAATCGAGTTTGATTTAATAACTTTAGTTACACATTAATGAGATAATTATAATATTATTCTTTACCAAACAATTTCTTCTTCTAAAAAGGTGAATCTCTAACTTCAAGAGTTTTTCACATTTTAATTCGACGAAATATTTGAGAAAATATAAATCACGATAACTCAGTATTAAATAAAAATCGATTTTTTACGAAACTAATAAGTTAGAAAGTTGTGAAATCTACCCATCAATAGTAACAAAATTTCGGCGGATACATATGCATTTCCTAGCTAGCTAGGTAGGCATATGAGGCCTCGGGCAAGGTGGAGGAGATCAGACCCCATCAATTGTTGAATTTGGGTGTACAAGTTGGCATCAATTTTTGTCCTATTAGAGTTGCGTGTTCCTTGTTTATTATGAATTACTTGCGGGGTAACGTCAATAAATAGAATGAGTATTTTTAGTAAAAATAATATATACGATCTTAGCTCAATGATTTAGTATATAATATTTAGGAGAAAAAATTAAGATTTGAATCTCAGTAGCGGCCCCTTAGAGGAGAAAAAACTAAGATTCGAATCTCAGTAGCGACCCCTGAGATCACTCACATATAGGTGGTATTTGATAACATTAGTTGATTGTAGAAAAGTGCTTGGTAAATTACCTGTTAGCTATTAGTTGATTATATACAAAATAACTTTCTCACTACTTTGAGTAATTTTTTAAATTTTAGCATTTTTTTGAACAATAAGTTGTTACAAAAAACTAATTAATCAAACACTCAGATCGGTTAACCAAGTCAAACAGGATCAAATAAGTTAAAATTGACTAATAGGCACTGGCCCCATCATACCAAACGAATCTGTTCATTGCCCTCATCCAAGTGTACTGATCCTTATATAAAGTCTGAATGCCTTGGCATTTAGTTCACGGATATCCCATCTGGTGATACATATTTTCATATAATTTCTCACTCTGATCTCAGCTACCCAAGAAACTATAAAACAATTAATACTAGAATGAAGCTAAGGATGATGAAGCCGTGGTGTTTAGTGGCGACTGTTCTGATGATGATGTTATTGCTCTCCATGCATTTGCATCAGCTGGAGTGCAGAGTTCTTGTTTCTTCTGCTGCTGCCGCCATTAATGGAGACTCTGAAAGCTCTGCCGCCGAGAAAGCTTCCAGTTCCAGTAAACTCCAATCGTCGTCTCGGAATGGAAAAACCCACAAGCATAGAGGAAACCCAGGAATGTTTACGTTGGCTTCTGGTCCCTATGGAAAAGGCATTGGCCACAAGTAATTTCAATTCAATTCACAGTTTTCCAGTATGTATTCGATCGATCTGCAGATTTTATATTCTTTCTATATATTACTTTTTCCCTCATCTCTTTGATCAACGCTATATACACATGAATTATATATAAATATATTGTTCCGATCCAGTTTAGTAGATATATATGTAGAATATATCGTGATTGTTAATGTAAGACAATTAAGGGGTGTCATATTGCATGCATGTAAAGCTTCCAAGCAACAAATCCTTAGTTGGTGTACGTGTCTCCGATGGATTGTGACAACGTTGATGCGAACGCAAAGTCAACTGCAAGACTAGTAAATTGTCCTATATGGCATAAACTAAAATTTGGAACATCTCTCAACTAAAAGCCTAAGCTGATAGTTGGATTGCACTTTGATGGCTATATGCTCACACGCCCCCTCCGATTCGAACCCATGACCTTTGGTTTGACTCTAATACCAAATTGAAGCATGTGCTCTATCTCAACTAAAAGCCTAAGTTGATAGTTGGATTGCACGTTGATGGCTATATCTCACACTCATAAGTGATAGGATGGAGGAGATGAGATTCAATTTGAATTTAGGGCAATTTAAGTAAAATAAAACTTGTGAATAAGTACCATTTAATGTAATGGCATATCGATTACCATTCCAAATGATAGTCATAGATTCAAACCCCGGGAATGTGTCTGGGATGGGGGCGTAGATTCTTTGGACTGAAAATGTTTAAGAAATTATAGAACATATACTACCTTGTGAAGAATCATTATTATTAGAGAATATTCATGTAGGGCCAAAGTTGTAGAGAAAATTTATAATGTCAATTGACATGGAACACACTGTTTGTTTGTTTGTAGAGAAAATTTATAATGTTATGTGGGGCCGGGATGTGCGAGCTCTCAGGGTTGGGGTTCAACCTTTGGAAAGAAGGATTTTTATTTTACTTCTTATATCCCACCTTGAGGAGAGGAAATAATAAAGTTTTTTATTTTTATTTTTCTAAATAAAAAATATACTATCGTATTTCTTGTGACTTTGAAGTCCTTGAAAAGTGATGAGAGAGAACCCTACTGCCGAGTAATAAAAATTAAAGGACTGGTTTAATTATTTGATTTTTTTTTCTATAAATAGTTGTGCACTACTCGTAAATATAGTAATTAATTTGGAAATTCTCAAAATGTACATACAATCCATCATTATCTAATTTCTTTGATGCAGCCAATGACCTGTTAACGTTAACAATAATCGTAGACGACAAATCTATATGTCGTAACTATGGAAAACAAGCTAGAACTTCGGAGTTTGGTCGTAGTTTGATGAAAGGTAGGTGTGTCATAATGTCGACATGGTTATACAATCTCCATTGAGAAAGACTAGCTGATACTCTTGTTACGAAAGATGGAATTGTTTATCTTAAGCAACCTTATACCTTGACCTAATAGGATCGTGGAGGGGTTAATTATAGTGATTCAACAGTATCAATAAAGGCTAGACTTTTACTGGTCGCACAAAAAATTCATTCATTTGAAAGGTTGTTCCCACATAAGTTTGAACTCCAAACTTAAGACCTATTACTAGTCACTACTCAAGTTCGAAAGACGGGTGGAAGAAGTAAATGACGAGATGGTATTGGAATTTCTCGGCAATTGCAGTTAAATTATGGGCGTAATCTGTTAGTGATTAGCGTAATATTCAAAATTCAAACAAAACATGCAGTACTGATTAGCATTTCTACAATCTACAATTTTAATAAGAGCGAATCTTGTTAGACCCTTAACGGGAATAAAAAAAATGTCGGTACACCACATGCTCTACCGAGTTGTACTTTGGGCTTCTGTAGTAGTATAATACCAACTGCAAATCCTAATATAACCTTATCTTACTTAATTTTATCAAATTAACACCGTCAGACCCTTAACGATTCTGTCAACAAAGATGCGCGGTGGCAAATTTGATATTTACGCCAAATTGAAAGGCAATTACCAGGGGGGGATTAAGGACAATCTAGAGAAGCACCATACATACTTGTCATGTCATTATTACCATCTTTATACAAATGTAATTTATAATTAGAATATATAATACAAATCTTAATAGATTCCTAGTTTCAAATTAGAATATAGAATATAAATCTTAATAGATTCCTAATTTCAAATTAGAATATTGCTGACATAATTAATAGGATTCTATAATACAAATCTTTATAGATTCCTAATTACACCCTTAATCTACCTAGAACAACACTATATTAACCCCTGGTATTCAACAAACACAAAACCTAACTTCTTTTGCAACACATTATTCAAAAGACATTCTACAGGTATGAATATAATATCCTATCATTACTACATAATTAATTAATATATATAAATAATATAATACTTTTTGTTACTCCTTATATTATTTCAATCCCTAATCTATGATTTTTCAATTTATGTTATGGTTCTCATTATATTATTTAATTTCTTTACATTCCTCTTACAAAGAGAAATCTTTAATCGGCTGGTTCTCATTATATTATTTAATTTCTTTACATTCTTTATGCACATATTTTCAATGACAGAAGAATATTAGTCAGGGCAAATGCACTAAACTTAATTGTATTGATACACAAACTGTGAGATGGAGTTGTAAAGTTCGTGTCATTAAGAAAAACGAACCAATGAATGCTATTAAATCGCCTGAAAAAAAGTATATGCTCATCATCCTCGAGGATGAAACTGTGTGGTTTATTTGTTTTTACTTTAATTCTAATTTAGCTATTTCAAATTTCTTTATCTTTTATTAAAATATATAATCATCAAGACTATTTCTATATCTTTTAATAATTTCGCATTTTTTTTCTCTCTCTCTCATTATTATATTATTTGAATACTTTAACCAATTAAGAAACACTAATTTATAAATACACATTGGACATTGATCTAATCGTGCAAAGTGCGTGTCAAAACTTTTATTTATAATAAATAAAATATAAATCCAAAAAAAGGGGGACATTATTGTGCAGAGAGAGTGGAGAATCTTTGATCTTTTGTCAGTGCAGTTTGTCTTAAGCGGAGGCCGTACGTACACGACCACAACACACGCTTGCCTGTTGTGCCGCGCGGCCGTGCCGTCTCCGCTGAGGGCCATCCACAAGCCTGTTTGCTCAAACCACACTCCCCCGGGCCCGGGCCCCGGGCCCGGGCCCCGGGCCCATGCATGCATGTCTAGGGATGCTTATTCAGTATTGTGTTTGCGAAAAGAGTCACACTTGTGTGAGACTAAATTTACGAGATGAGTTAAATATAGGTGATAGAAATTATCTCCTATCGGACTGTAGTCTACATTTGATTGGTATCAGATCCAGTATTTGAGTATATATAGTCCGATCCGACCGTTGCCGATCTGGATTGCTCCCTTGCCCGACCTAAATTCAGAACGAGTGTAATCTAATCGACCGAACTAGGAGCAATATCAATCGCCCTGCTCCGACTGCATGTGGTCGAGACTGAGCACCCGACCTATAAATCTATAATAATACTTAGAGCCCAACACCTATTTCCGCCCTTAGTCGAACTTGGTGGCACCATATCTAAAGGAATTAGGAATCTTACAACATGGCCGGGAATATACGGTAATATTTTTTTATGATTGTTTTAAAAAAGTGCCGCACTTTGTTAATTAATATCTAATTCAAAATGCTAGCTAAACTTGATAGTTGATACCAGCGAAACTTGTACTTCAATTCCTATATAAATATATCTACTCCATAGTTAATTCAGGTGTAATAAATTGTAATACTATTATGTAGGTGTAAATTAAATAATTTTATTGTAAATTGTTAATTAAATAGAATTACATCATATGTTACTTGTGCTATATTAATGCTGACATGGCACCTCTTTCGCTTTTCCAAAATTCCACCGTGGACTGCAGCGCCAGATTGCCAGAACCACCAGAAATTCAAAGAAAGAGAGAGAGCACACAAACCGTTACTGTAAAGAACCGTTTGGTACGTTTTTCCACAATCACATTATTGAATAACATGATTTCAAGAATTCATTTCAGTTTTACCAAACGCCCCCCCTAAAATGCATCATTTCGTTCTTCCTTGGCTATGTAGCTCACCATGTATATATATATATATATGTATGTATTGGCTGAAAATATCAAACACTTCAGGCTGAAACCATTTTATCTCCGAAACGAAAATGGGTGAGAGCGGCGATGAGCAGCAAAAGAATGGGTTACTGGAGGCGCGATTACTGGATAGAGATGAGGAAGAAAGAGCGTACGAGTCTTCCGAGAAAGTCCACATCGTGGGAGTGGACGAGGAGGAAACCGAGGAGGACTATACGAAAACGCCGCCATTTTCATGGAAGAAGCTGTGGCTGTTCACGGGGCCTGGGTTCTTGATGAGCATTGCTTTTCTGGACCCGGGCAACCTGGAGAGCGATCTTCAGGCGGGTGCGATTGCGGGGTACTCCTTGCTGTGGCTGCTGTTATGGGCTACGGCTATTGGCTTGCTGGTCCAGCTCCTATCTGCCCGCCTCGGGGTTGCTACCGGAAAGCACCTAGCGGAGCTGTGCAGGGATGAATATCCCAGGTGGGCCAGGATTCTGCTGTGGGTCATGGCGGAGCTGGCTCTCATTGGAGCTGATATTCAGGAGGTGATTGGCAGCGCCATTGCCATCAAGATTCTCAGTCAAGGCTTCTTGCCTCTCTGGGCTGGTGTACTCATTACTGCTCTTGACTGGTAATTTTTTTTTCCCTGTGCCCTTAGTTTTTGCTTGATTCTCACCTTAAGTTAGATTAATCCTAAACTCCCCCGTATCCCTGTCTAAGAGGCATTGAAGGAGGTAAATCACGAGTCACAAGGGATCCATTTTTATACTTCCACTAACTTGAATAAGGGCCCAAACGCTAGCCTCGGGATCCCTAGCTCCCAGACGTTGTTGGTGGGAGTCGAATCCCCACTCCCCACCCTACTACTTGATTGGTGACTTTAGGTCAGGTAGTTTACCACTTGAGCTAGCTCCGTGGGGCATGTGCCCTTAGTTTGTTTAAGCAAAGAGTGTTTGTTGGTGGGAGTCGAACCCCCACTCCCCACCCTACCGCTGGAATGGTGACTTTAGGTCAGGTGGTTTACCACTTGAGCTAGTTCCGTGGGGTGTGCGCCCTTAGTTTGTTTAAGCAAAGAGTGTTTGTTATATTGTCATACTCTTTTGTGACAGTATTTTACCAGTAGAGGGTAAGAAATGATTTTGATTATTCATTCCTTAATAGATCCTCTTACTAGTTAATGTTGCATATAGACTTTGAGAATGAAATAGTTTACACTGTTTTCTACTCTCCCTAACTAACACTTAGATTAAGCATTCAACTTATAAACTCTACTGCTTTTTACAGCTTCATCTTTCTATTTCTTGAGAACTATGGTGTGAGGAAGCTGGAAGCACTTTTTGCTTTCTTTATTGCTATTATGGGACTGTCATTTGCATGGATGTTTGGAGACACAAAGCCCAGTGGTGTTGAGCTTGTTCTTGGTGAGAACATTACAAATTGATTGTGAGCTATTATCTCATCACTTGGTCTAAATCCATAATAAATGTTATTGTTAATATATGTAGGTGTTTTGATCCCAAAACTTGGGTCAAGAACAATAAAGCAGGCAGTGGGAGTTGTGGGGTGCATTATCATGCCTCACAACGTGTTTCTACATTCGGCTCTGGTACAATCCCGGGAGGTTGACAAACGAAAGATTGGGAGAGTTCGGGAGGCGCTAAACTACTACTCGATCGAGTCTGCAGCTGCCCTTGCGGTTTCGTTCATCATCAATCTGTTTGTGACAACTGTGTTTGCTAAGGCATTCTTTGGGACTGGGGAGGCTGAGAGCATTGGTCTGGGGAATGCTGGGCAGTATCTCCAGGAGAAGTATGGTGGGGGGTTGTTTCCCATTATTTATATATGGGCTATTGGGTTGTTGGCTGCAGGGCAAAGCAGTACAATTACAGGTACCTATGCTGGGCAGTTTATCATGGGAGGGTTCCTGCATTTGCAGTTGAAGAAATGGCAGAGGGCTTTGATAACAAGAAGCTGTGCTATTATCCCAACTTTGATTGTTGCCCTTGCTTTTGACACATCTGAGGACTTGTTGGATGTTCTGAATGAATGGCTCAATATTCTCCAGGCTATCCAAATCCCTTTTGCCCTCATTCCCCTTCTCTGTCTTGTCTCAAAGCAGCACCTCATGGGTGTTTTCACTATTGGCCCTATTCTCAAGGTGTGTTCCTTTTTTGTTTTTTTCCTTTCTTTTTTTTAGTAACGAGGAAAACCTGCAGCCACTACTCGAAAGTGTGCAGGAGTAAATCCTGCCTTGTGTCTCTAGCCTACAAAGGACCACAAGGAAGTAAATCAGACTATGTTGTCTTGACCGGCTCAACATGATCAATAGGTCGCTCCTACGGGGAGTCGAACTAGTAACTCTGACCAACTTGATTAGGGTTTCCATCTCAAGGTGTTTTCTTGCTTAATCTTGATGTTAAGAGTTGCACATTATTAAAAAATAAGGGAGAAACATACGAGTTTATAAAGTTATGGGTTAGAGCTAATAGGTGACTAGGTGACCTAGTCGGTGCCTTGGAGGCCTATTCGGGCGCTTAGGAGGCTTAGGCGGTCGGCTCTTAGGCGGCTGCCTAGCCGGCCAGCAGTCTAGACCACCTATTATGGTGATATGCTAGGCGGCCAGCCGGTACCTAGCGCCTAGGCGCCGATTAATTAGTGCCTAGGCAAGATTTTTGCAACAGTAGTCATGGGTTAGAGCTAATTGATTGGATTGAGTTTTTAGTGTGTTTGACCGGTGTGAATTATAGATTGGTTGAGGGACATTGGCCCAATATTAGATTATAACACTTGAAGATAAGATGGTCTTCAAAATTGGCATGAAATGATTTTGGATTGATTGTGCAGGTAATATCATGGATTGTGGCCACCTTCCTGATTGCAATCAATGGATATCTTATGGTGGACTTCTTCTCTTCAGAAGTTAATGGAGTGATGTTTGCATCTGCTGTTTTTGCATTTGCAGCTGCATATGTTGCATTCATAGTATACCTGGTTTCATGGGGCATACCATTTTCCAGAAACAAGAATTGATCCAAACAATCCCAAATTTACTCATTCCAACATGGCTCTCTTTTGGGGCAGACAGTAGCATGTAAGCATTGACAAAAATTTCACCAAAAACAATAAAATTTATTGATTATGCCCCTAAGGCATTGGTATGGTGAATGAGTTTAAGATTTGTTTTAGTGGCATGGTTGGATTCCTGCCACGAACAGTGATGGTAGATTTGGGTTTGACTCTTGTACGCAAAAATTTAGTGTTAGTAGTCTTGAATTTCAATTAGCTCAATTTGTATTTGGATTTTTTTTACATGGCTTTTAATTAATTTTAAATAAAGAGCTATGAATTGCAAATTTGACTCAATATATTCCACCTAATAAATTAGATTGCCTGTTTATTACTTTTAAAACTAAATAAGGACCAATTGAAGATATAATAATTAAAAATCAAATTACACTCTCTACAAATTAGAGATATAAAAAATGGAATTTTTATTTATTTATTATTATTTTTTTTTAAACCAATTGAAGAGTTAAAGACGATGGGTGTGGATGGGGGCAAATCATCCAATGAACTATGGTTCAAAACGACGTTGTTGAATTTTATGAGTTAAAATAGTGTACATTATGAATTAGAATAATGTACTTGGTGTGTTAGAATAATGTATATTATGTCAATGATCTTGGGTCTAGTGACATGAAGTGACTCTCCCAAAGGTTACTCTTTGTACTTCAATAGGTTAGAAAGTAGTTATGAATAAATATTACATTATAATAAAGTCAATAATATTTTTTAAAAAATACGCAAAACAACATCGTTTTTGAATCGTGGTCCACACAATACAATAACTATTGGTGGATGGGAGAGGAATATGGATATGAATATGAACTGTTACTGACGCCCAGTGGGCTCGCCATTTTTTAATCTGAAAACTCATCTTAGTATTGGGCCTCATCGAATGGCAACTGAAATTGTAGATCAAAAAGCCCAAAAACAAATGGACCCGAGTCCAAAATCACAATTTACATATTGAATATTCACACTTTGTAAAAAGTAAATTATGAACATTTAATATGTAAATAGTGAACATTAAATATGTAAATTGTGAACATTCAATATGTAAATTTGTGTATTTTAAATCCGGTCCACCTTATAAGATAGACTCGGGTCCATGGTACAACTATTGATTGAGATTGCTGTGAAGGATGAGACACAACGACGACAACAATGTACAACACGAAATTAGACGATAAAGATGGGTTGCTTTACGTCTTTGTCTTGAATTGGATGCATGCAAACACACACACGACTACATGTCAAGTAACTATCGACTATTAATGCTGACCTAATATATGTTGTTTATTACTCCATTATTGTTGTTATATATTATTATCATCTAATAAAAAACAACATTATATTCAAATTCAAAACATGTAGTGGACTATCAATCCTAACCTATGCTATTTATGCTCCATTATTGTTGTTAAGATCAAGATAGTGTATTTAACTTTATGTTTATCAAGTATAGGAAAATGTTACGGGTTGATTTACCTCCTTGTATCATTTACCGATTATGGTAGCCAGGGTTGGTTTTTGGATTTTTATAGCCCTGTTCTTATAAATAAATGAGGCTCTACCAAAAGTATAAGCGCAATCTTTAAAACCAATATTGTAAAATATATGATTTTTATTTCAAATAAGTATGAATGGTGTAACACAGTTGAATGCAAAAATCACAGTTCCTACTTCAATTCACTTCCAATTTAAATTAAACTAGAGCAACTAAAAGTAGCATACCTACCAATACCCCGAGTCCCGACCATGATTTGTCAGGTGATCTCCACCGAAGCGACGGCGGTCGATATAACAGCTACAGTAAAAATTACATCGGTCATGAGGTAGATTCTTGGTGCCAATAATATAATAATCTATACTTATTATTGTGTTTGATGCATTGGCGGTGATTATTGGCGTTTGTGGAGATGGAATATGACGTCAGTAATGAGTTTGTGGAAGATGAGATGAAGGGTGTTGTTGGATCGATTTCTTAGGCGGTATTGGTGGTGAATGGTACATGTTTCAAGTTATCTGTGCAGATTCAGGGTTTTAGACATCATCTGTGCTGTTGGGAAAACAAAATGATTTTGTCATGCTCAATTAATTAGGTCCTAATTATTAGGAGAGAGGAGTGATTTGGAAAAAAAAAAACTACAACTATTGGAGATGTTCTAAACACCGAACATCTATCTAGGGTTAATTAAAGTGAAGCTTCAATTCTAAGGTTAATATAATAAGATGGTTTAGTGATCCATATATAGACTAATGATGCCATGCTTTCTTGAGACCAACCCCAGTTTGTACTTGCTTCCATTATTTTGTATTTCTTTGCTTTTACTTTATTGAGTTGAATCCAGGCTACATCTGCCGCAGTACGTGCAGCCAAGTTAGTCTAACTGTGCATCATAAAATTTTGGTGATTTAAAATCCATTATATTGGCTTCTTGGGGGGACCAATGCTAAAGTTCCCTTAGGGTTAACATGCTTCTCATGAACCTCATCATAACACTCTCAACCTTAATTAGTTCCAACTCAAATAACTATTCATTACTCTCAATCTACTCAAATAGCTAAATAAAACTACTTCACTTTTCAATCTTTTCTTTAAATGAATATTGGAACTTTAGTAACAAGTTGGAGAATATCATGAGTAATAATATTAAGTTGATTTAATTTCATATTATAGATTTTGTATTTTTTTTTACTGTCAATGTTGAGCCATTAATGTACAATCCAACTATCAGTTTAGGCTTTTAGTTGAGGTGGAGCACATGCTTCAATTTGGTATCAGAGCTAGACCAGAGGTCAACAAATGGAATGGTAAAACGTCAAAGGGAGATAGATGGGCAACTACACTACCACCAACACTATCAATCACTTAGGTTTAAATGAGAGAAAGAATTGAGCCCTAAACCCCAATAATTACACAAAACTACAAACAAACACATCTTTTTAAACTTTGTTCCAAAGCTTCAACAGCCCCAATCATATCACCACTGCTTAAAGATATGATCCAAACAGCCCAGAAGACATGCAAAAACTACAACAACAATAACAATAACAATCCTGGGTGCTTCTTCTGCACCATGGCCGAACCAGATCCATCTGCAAGAAGATCCAGAATAGCCAAATGCTTCAGAGAATTGCCTCTCAGAGATGACAAAGAGCTGATCATCATCCTAACTGGTGTCTGGAGAATTGCTGTGGCTAAACCCGATGACCCCGAGTTCCCGGCCCTCGGGCTCTTCCCTTGCATGGCTAAGCTCATCATCAATGACAGAAACAGCAATAATATGTCCATCCCATACTATGCAGCTCACGTCATTGGCTCCTACACTATGAACTCCTCTGAATTTGCAGAAATGGCTGTGAGGGCAGGAGTTCTGACCCCATTGATGGAGCTTCTGAGAGGGAAGATGAGCTGGGTTGAGCAGAGAGTTGCAGTGAGAGCACTTGGCCACATTGCCAGCCACCGAGCCACGTTTAAGGCCGTGGCAGCAGCCCACGAATCGGAGATCGTAACTTTAGCCATGAAGATTGCCTCTAACTGCATAGAAACAGTGTACAATGAGTTTGTGAAGATGGGAAGTGAGGGGAGAATGGAATACCAGTGTGAATTAATGGGAAAAGGGGTTGGGGGATTGGAATTGCAGAACAAGAAAGCAGAAGCCTGGGCTACCCAGCTTCAATCCTGGTCTCTTTACCTCCTCAACTGTTTTGCCAGAAAGAAAAGATCAATCAATCTGATCTGCAACCAAGAATTCCTGACACAACTGAGCTCCATCTGGGGAGGACTTGAAAACCAGAATTCATTTTCTGGGATTTGCCTAATCAGAACCCTCTGTCTCACCCAAAACGGAAGAGAAAGCATAGCTAACTCCCCTCATCTCCTCAAAACCCTCCTGCAATCTCTCAAGATCCTCAGACCATTCCCAAATAAAAGCCATCAAAATCCTGCTATCACTTCTCCAGGATCCCAATACAAGACCCAAAACACTGCAAATTTCCGCGCCATTTCTCGTGGATTTAGTAGAACTCAGAGCCATCAGAGGAAGATCAAAGCTAGGCGATCAGATCGCAGAGCTTCTCTTGCAAGACTACGCCAAGATTAAGGTTGGGAAATCAGGGTCACTGGGTGAGGGAATTTCGTCTTTTCTGGAAGAGGCTTGGGAGTTGAAGGTGGTAAAAGAAAACGAGAAGAATTAATGTCTGAACGGGAATTAAAGCAGAAGAGAGAAATGGTTTCCATGCTGAAGAAAGAAGGGAACCAGAAATGTCTGGGCAGGGAAAGTTGCAGAAGCGGTAGTAATTTACAAGAAACTCTGGATTTGTGTCCATTAAACTGAGAAAAGAGAGAATCGTTCTTCACAGTAACAGAGCTCAGTGTTTGTTGATCCAAGGAGAAGCAGAATCCGCCATTACGACACACCGCGAGCTCTGTGCTATCAGGGCAAACCAATAATCCCCACCTGAAAAGCTTGTGGAGAAGATCGCAGGGTTTGATATGAAAGGGATGGCAGAGAGAGCTTGATGGACTGCATGCTGTTCATTAACGCCAAAGGGGGAGGAGAGCATCGAAGATCCCCTACTACGCATCCGAATGTGAACAAGCAGATGAATGCCACGTGGGTTTCGCCGCCGCCGCGGCGGGCGCGAAGCTTGATGATGATGAAACGCAGAGGCCCATCGTTTTCCTTGACAAATGGTAAGACGAAAGAGGAGGAGAAGAAGAAGAAGAAGAAATTCCTGGATGGTAAGCTGGAAAAATGATTGCAAATGGCATGCATCAAAAGAAAGGGCTATGGAGGAAGATTAGCATCAAGAAAAACAACGGATTGGATCGCCGGAGCTCTGTAGATTTCTAGATTTATTATACGTTGGCCGTGAATTATACTGGTATAGTATGTTATCTAGTGATGTAAGATTTACTCCGACAGTCCGACATACATTTTCGACTAAAGATGATTGCACCATTAATCTTCACCACCTTTGATCGTCATTCTTAATGATTCTTGTCATTTTTCAATTCTGATGCTCGTGGCTAGAAGAGAAGAGTTCAGTTAGTACGATGATGTTTTTTTTTTTTTTTTTTTTTTTTTTTAAATTGTCCACTTTTTAAAACCTTCATATTTTTGTCATTCATCTCTAAAGTATTCATATTTCTGTCTTTGACCCGTTTATTATACACATGTAGTTCTTATGTTTTTTAGTTTGGTTCATATCAAAACTAAATGAATGGATTAATATTTGTTTTTAAAACCAGAAGCATTAATCATTGAGTTGTTAGGGAAATTTGTTAGTTCCATACGTTAATGATTTTTGACTTCGCGTTTTATGCTTCTGTGACATGTTTCTTATGTAAAGAGTAAATTAAAATTTTTTAAAATATTCTTAAAATGTTTAGATTATGAACTAAATACTTGAAATAACTTTTTGAGGAATATAATTATTTTTTTTTATTACAAAGGAAGGGGATACCCATACAACCTATGCCTACACTGAGGCTCGAACCTAAACCTCCCACATAGGGGAGCAATCCGATACCAGTGGACCACAAGCCACCGGTGGAATATAATTATTGTGTCTATAGTTTAACATCAAACATAGATGGAGCAAATATTTATATCCGTTCTGTTATAAATTTAGTATGCTTTTTGGAATATGCAAAATGTTTGATAAGCGTATAAGATATTAATTTACTTCATGTTACACAATCAAAATTCAAAGACAATATTAAGTAACAATGTTGAACGGGTAATAATCTCAAAAAGTAGTTTGGAAAGATAGCGTTGTGGATTTGTGGGAGGAAATCTATGTTAAAAATTTTATATTTTCAAGATGCAACTTGTGTTTTGTTTTGGTTTGGTTTGATTAGGATGTTTTTGTCCAAATGATTTTCTTTTCTTTATTATTTTTTTTTAAAGAGAAGGTACAAAGAAGTCAAACTATTGCTCAAGAATTAAAAATTCTAGAAAGGACAAGTGGTTCTTCTCATTTCATAACTTAATATGTATACTTATCACAAGTTGCTAAAAAAAATGATAAACAATATTGGGAAAGGTAAATAATATAGCTGGTGCTTGTCCAATAAAAAGTTGCATCCCTTAAATTATTGAACCACCTTTGAAATATAGAGATTAGGCTGAATGTATTGCATACCTAACACACTAGTGAAGATTTTGGACAGATCCAAAACCTGTTTGATTTTACACGTACTTGTCTTCTAAGGTTTTGAGATGGAAAAAGACTGTGTCAAAACTTTAAAATCACGTCAAAATAATCACAAGATTTGATTTCACGTTTTGTAATAAGCAGTGGAAAGTAAGAAAAAGTAGGCAATAATTTAATTTATATATATATATATAATACTATATAGTATAGTATAGTATTATAATACTATAATATGAGAGAGACTAAATCAATTTTAGCTAATAGTCAGCAGGAAAAAGGGTATTAACTGTGTGTGTGTGCGCGCGCGCGCATAATCAGGTACGAACAAAACCTTAACGTGCAAACTATTGAAACCTGAAGGATTACACCACAACTACCTATATGATTGCACCACAAGGTCTCTCCAAACATGTCTGCTGTTTGGGAGCTATTGCGGTGCAATCATGTAATAGTTGCAATACATCATTCAGTAGTTCGCAGATTCGCAGGTTAACACCAATTCGCACCTTTAATTACAAATATATATAGACTAGTTTAAGTAAGTTGAATTCAACTCCTGCTGAATCAAAGAGATAATGGTACACATATATGGTTTACATGTATACAAAGTAATAACACAGATTGTTAACTTAAACCAAGATACAATTCGGATTGGTGTTTTTGTCAAATGTTGCCCTTTGCTCAGACCCTATCGTCTAGTATCGTGTGTGTCTGTGTGCTTTGAACTGTCACATCTACTCATAAAAAATAAAATTAAAAAAAAAAAGAAAAAGTCTAGCTTAATCTTGTTAATAGAAGCTCAGTCCCTGAAGAGTAACTTAGAGCAGCGATAACCGATCCCCGTTGTCTCCGAATGCTGACGACACATCTGCGTAGCCTTTCCAGGATGTATTCACCTTCAGGGCTGGGTACAACCACTTCTTTACAGAAGATATAAAGGAGCTGGGATCAGACTCCAGGATCGCTTCCCAATCCACTGCAGACCTTCTGGAATGCTCCCGTGAATTCCATATTAGCCGCGAGTAGAAGGCCAAGCAAAACCACAAACCCGACAACAGCAGATCCTCTGGAGAGTGGCATGAAATTATACCTGAAACATAATAAGAAAGAAAAATGTCTAAAATAAGAATGAATTCCCAAGTGGGCATGGCCTTGAAACAAGTACAAGCCAAATTTTCTACCAGTAGAATGTCATTCTCAAGATTGCATCTCTGACAGTTTCTAGTGCTTCAAGTTTAGTTGAACCCAATACATGTCTCACCGCAGTAAACATCACATAATGCCTGCATATTTATGTCAGATGTGTTATTGTGGTGATATAGCAAATAGCAGAGGTCATGTATGCATGCATAGAGAAACTGGTGCAAACTCTCCATGTCCTCATCGACTAGGAGGCTAGCACTGATCTCTCCTAACAATGTCACACTAGATAAAGCTTGAATGATGCATGTGAGGAATGTGGAATAAAATTATCTGAACACATTCTGATACGATCAATAAGCATCTAGTTAAATTACTTTTATCTACTTACAAACAAACTATCAGTAAATTGTTACAAGCACAATGCACGATATACACATTATTCCATAGAATTCATCTAGAGAGATGTGTACCTCCCACGCTGATGTCATTTCCGTGTCAAAGGCATCCCACCCTTCAGGTGTACTTGGTGTTCTTATTGAAAAGTCATCATCCAACCTTCACCCCTGAAAAGGAAATAATAAACAAACGCAAAAGAAATCTGAATCAACAAGAGAGAGAGAGAGAGAGAGAGAGAGAGTTCTATACATTTTTTACTACTGTGATTCTTGTCCCTTCCAAGCGCTTCCTGAAACAAGGAAAAGCACAAATAATGACAAGAGAAGGTGATAACATGAGAATGGCAAAGTAAATATGAAATCCTGAAAATAATACCCCTCAAATGCCATGCTGTGGCACCAGGTGGCCAACCAGAAGTCCTCACCAATAACTCTATAAAGATCATGGCAAGATTCAGCACTCATGATCTGCAAATTTTATTCAAACATTAAGTTTTTTAAAAATATATATGTTTCATCATTATTGGAAGAAAATGGTATTCTGAGAAATATAATACACAGGATTGAACTACAGGATTCCATAACACCCAGGACGCGTCAAAAAGAAGAAACAGTATGAACTAGAAAAGAGAAATGAGAGCTGCCAGAAATCAGCTCCAGACTAAATAAAAGCGCAGTTAGCAAAGACTATTTGAATTTTAGTACAATGTGGTGAACTGAAAACCTTCTTGCTCATTTCCAAAGCATCCAAAAGTTCTCATCTTGTTTCATTTTCATAACAACATGATGAAAATGGTCTTTCTGCAACTCACCTCCTGCAATTTCCCATTCCCAGAAAGATCAAGAATGTTGTCTTTCTTGTCAAATACAGACTTGTTCCCTTTATGACTGCTTTGGCAGCATTCAGTGTTCTGCATAATAGAAGTGTTAAGAACTTCTACAAAAGGTATGGCAGCAATAAAATGCATTACCATCTTACCTCTCAAAATTTGGATAGTAGCGAGCCACTTTGGCTTGCCCAAGAATGAGGGGAGTGTGAGACCCAAATCCAGAAATGAATTCCTCACTACAGACAAAGATGTTGAAAATTTCATTAAAACCCATAGCAGCAACAAATTCAAGATATAATAGGCATTTATGTGCATGAAGCTACACTAATTTCCAAATAACAATAGCATTATGCAATGTCATTCAGGAATCTCCTTCACAGGTTTGTCCATTAACAATTGGGATGTGAACAGGTTATAAGATTGAAAAAGAAAGTGAGAGACTAAGGCAATCCCATAAACTATAATGACTAAGCTAATGTAATCAATATTCAACATTAAAACCATAAAGGCCAATACCTTCTAGGTGGAGGGTTATGAAAATACCTATATTCTTTTCTTTAAAAAAAAAAACAAAATACCTATATTCTTATTAACACTCTAGGTTAAACACAATGACTTTGTACCCACAAAGGTATCCAAGCAACCATCAACTAAGTTACCCTTGAGAGATACAAATCACAGAATACATAATATAGCAAACACCAAAAGATCCTATTTAACAAGAAATCTAAACGTCACATCTTTCTACAAGCAAATGATCAATATCTAATTCAGAGAATCAGAGTCCCATTTAAAACATTTAAAAACATCATCTCTCATTGGCATATAGGCTAAGACTTCATCAATGTTCAGTATCCTGTGTATTAATTTCTGATTTTGAAGTTAATCTGTTTTATTAGTAACAATTGCAATCAGGTAGTTCTTCCAATGCTAGTTAAGGAAAATAGAAAGCAAGTTCAGTACCTTAATTTGTTTATCCAGACAACTGGATCACATGGTTCAGATATTTGTCTCCATTTAACAGCTAAAGAATACAAATCCTGCCATGACATTGTAGGGCGTCCAGCTGGTCTGTCATCTGTTGATGTTTCTGAGAAACTGCTAGTACTACAACCAGCACCACCTCTGTTTCGACTAGGAGGATTTATCCTTTCCTTCCTCCGGGCTCTCTTGCCACTTTTAGTTGTGCCTTTATTTAAATGTTTCCATTCTACTTGTATAGTACGCCAAACTCTTGAAATTTTTTTGTGCAATTTCAATAGCTGCTAAGCCAGCCATCCGATGCTGATAAATTCAAATTTCATAGGATGATTTTAGAGATTGAAGGAATCAATGCATGCAAAAGCAGTAAGACATGACATCAAATAGCTAGGCAATGGCAAACACTAAGACATCTGTCTGTTGGCGCAACTCTACCACATAAATAGAAAACAACAATATTAAATGCTTGGTCATCAATACAATGAAGAACAATGCAGATCTCAACATTCTGTCAGAGCCACAGCATATTAAACAGAGGGTTGTTACAATCCCCGAAAAATTCAATAAGGTATTGTGATAGAGAAATATTTTAGTAGTTTAGGCACATGAAACAGTCAGCAACTCAGCATCATGCTTTCCGTATCTCCTCCTCCCACAAAAGAAAAGGAACATTTAGATTGATTGAAAATGGGATGGTGTAAGAAAAATCAATTTTGTTTAAGTGTGTAACATCAAATTATAGGTTCTGGAATGAATCTACTGCATACAAATGTAGAAACAAATACGAAGATCTTTATAAAATGCAAGAGAAAGAATATTTATGCACTCAAAACTAGACAGGACATTGAAGCTTGAGAATAAATCTTTAAATCAATCACCTGACGTTTATTGGGCAAGAAGCCAGGACAATTATATTGGATCTTCCTCCCAATAGAATCTGCTGCCTGTAGAAGTGCAAGTGTTTGCTTTGTTGAGGCAAAATGTAGAGTTTTTAGCTTTCCTTCTTCAAGGAATCCTTCAGGGGAGGTTGCCTATAAACTTTTTCGCACACATCTTTAGGGTGGAGCCTTTTGCACCAATATTCCTAGATAAATAAGTCAAAATAAAAATGGTAAGACAAAGATTGGAAGACCATAAGAAATAAAATCAACCAAAATCAGGAAAACTATAGTTTCTCAACTCAGCCAGAAAAGACCTATATATCCATGTATTAACCTGGCAACCATTCCATACAGACCAACAATACAGACAATTTAAGTACCAAAACCCAAATCTACAGCTAATTACAAACAGGAACTAGGATTTAATTGTTTAAGATACCAATTCTCTTATTAACCAGGTCATAAAAAAGTTACCTGAAAAAAGAACATACCAGTCTCCTCAAGCAATATATACAAACAAACATATAAATACTTAAGAAGATAACAAGTGTCTAGTTCCATCCATATACAACATGTTAAAAAAGAATAACACAATTTCATTTCGAAACAACAAAAGATTAAAAGCCAGCAACATATTCAAAAAATACAACTAGCTTGTATAGGCACATACTACTTTATATGTTACCTTAAATAGGGATCAATATCTCCATCAATATCAAACCAACAAAATTCACTGTTGAGCTTTGAAGCTGTATATAATACAATTTCTTTCTGCAAGAAAAGATTGTAAAGTAAATGGGTAGTAAAGACTAAAACATAAAGTAGCAGCTACTATTCCTTAATCAAGGCACAAGGATTACCACTCTGAATACAACCAAACAAGAGGAGAATTGAAGTCTAAAATGTTAAAAGACTCATTAGAATATGTACCAAAGAGCACTGCAACTGAAGAATCCATTACACAGTTACATTTGGGTTCAGAACCAAGCAATAAAATTGGAATAGTGAGCAAATTAGGAAGCAAAGCCAAACTCTCCCACCACCTACCAATCAGCAGCATACTTTAAAATAATGTTATGCTTATCTCAAAACACTTGTCCAAATAGCTAGATAAGTACAACAAACACAGAATAGAATGCCATTTTTTCTCCTAAATAAATGGTTGAGGTTGCAGATTTTGGCTGATTGAAACAATCAAACAAAACTGTATGTTATATTTATATTTTACTCTTCATGTACTAGCTGGTATTCAGTCCAACTGTACCTGAAGTCAATACAAGCTTTAACCAACATTTAAAGAATCTTTGGGAAGACAAGAAAGAAGAGTTTCTCCAGCAATAAGGGAAGATGGCAAGAGAAAGAGTAAATAAAAGAAGCAGCAAGAATGCATGTTTGAGTATTTCTACAACAATAACAACAATAAAATTTTATAAAGAATCAACTACCTGATAGAAGGCCAAGCACTGAAGTACAAATTTTTCCATTGAATCTAATTCCAGATCCAAAGCAGCATCATAATCCTTTACCTACAGCATGAATGAAAATCTGGAAGTGAATCCTGAGAACAAACGAATATTAAATGTTTCAGATCTTTAAGCCAAAAGAAGAAAACTGATTTTTTCCCCATACTGCATCTTTATATTCCCCAATGGCATGATAGCAAGAACCTCGCAAATACAAGCACTCAACATTTCCACTATCAAGAGTTAGCCCCACAGATAGATCCTTGATAGCATTCCTGCAACAGTCAGTGGATGCAATTAAACCATAGAACCCATTGTTGAAGATAAAGAAATACATAGGGCATTAGGGCCTGTGATTCAAACTCTTTTTTTTCTCATTTCAAAAACAAAAAACCACAGTTGGAAAATTCTTTCAGAAGCATTATTAAAAATAAAGGTCAAAACAAAAACATGTCAAAGGGTGTCACTACCAGTTCTATTATTGTTTCAGCCCAAAACGTTCAAACACAAAGGACTCAAGAACCTCACATAAGGTTTAGACATCCCTTTACCAATTGATAAAGGATGAACAAGGTGCAAAATTATGAAAATATCAATGATGTGATCAGAGATCATAAATGCCATCCTCTAGCTTCAATATAACCCACAATTCCATGAGTCACCCACCACCTTCAATATCTACTGCTTTTGATATATATATATAAGTTTTCAGATCCCTACCTGTGCTCTCCCATCCCATGGAGAAGCAGCCCACGCATATGATAAGCTTTAGCAAACCTATCCAAAATGGAAAAAGGAAAAGACAAAAACAATGCTCAAGCTTGATCTTGGGCTTTGGATCATTAAAAAAAAAAAAAATTAGATTTCGATTAGATGCACAAAAATGCTGATATACCCTGCGTCAATTTGTAGAAGTTGATGCAGGCATTCCGAAGCCTTTGCAGAATTTGCCAAGTCTTGATAAAACTGCCAAAAAAAAAAAAAAAAAAAAAAAAAAACAGGAGTTCAACACCACTGAAACAACTGGAGAAAGTACAACTGATGCACGCACTATATTTATAATAAATAAACAGGAATTTTAGACATTATTAAAAATCCAGGTAATGGCCAATCACAATGAATTTCTTGTAGTACACAAATATAATGCTAATTCAAGAAGTATGAAAAGTGTGATAGAAGAAAGGAGATTCAAACAAATAAATATGTAGAAGTGGTCATTTGTTCACCAGAAAACTGATGCCCATTTATATCATTACTTTCGGATTGAAACTTCATAACATATTCATGTATACCTGTGTTAGATGAGCCCAGGCCTCAACAAAATTAGGGTCTATTGAATTGCCTTCATGTGTGCCGCCTCAAGCCTTTTTATATTCACCAATTGAGCTAATGCCAAGCCCTATAAAGGTTGACATTTTTCAAACAGCACTAATTTATCATACAACAATTTCAAAGAGATGCATGTAAACATAATTCATTCTACAAGTACTAGTATTTAGTAGATATAACGGACTCACCAAATAAGTGTGTGCAGATTTGTTACTCTTATCAAGCTTTACACAGGAGGAGAGGTCTTCAGCTGCAGCTTTGAAATCCTTGAACTTAAAGTTCACAATTCCTGCACATAGTTCAATCATTTAATCGCACTTTGGACATCTATCATTGACTGCAATACATTCAAGACTGTGTGTACTCGTGTGGTTGTGCCAGGACATGAATCAGATTTATTAAAGATTGTATCATTACTATGAAAGTGGGCCAACATATATTGATGCCAATGAGATGGAGTACAAAATGAAACAAACACAGACATAATCCTCAATTATGCAATGTAGTTTTGAAGAGGACCAAAAAAAATAAAAATTAAGGTCCCTCATATGAATATACAAGTAAAATGAAACCTAAGGTACCAAGGAAATCACATTTGATATGCAAGTCTGATGAAATTCAAGGAAAATTACCCCTTTCATGTAATATGTCAGCTGAGTTTGGCTCAAATACTAAAGCTTTAGTCAAATCTGCAATTGCCTGGTTTAAAACATAGTCAGATCTCATGCACATTATATAAGACTTCTGTATTCAAAATATGAAGTCTTCAATCATAAAATCATTATTCTCAATGGCTACTGCACTTCCTTTGAGTAGAGCATTCTAGGAATCTGATAAAAATCTCACCTCGGCAGATTCACCCAAGGGTAGCACGGGCCTGCCCTCTGCGTTTCCATGCCTCACCTGCTGATGGATTTGAGTCTATGGCCTATCAGAACAGCAAAATACTCAATCAGGGATTTTGAATCCTGTCATGCATAGAAGTCAAAGATATGCATACCTTTGTAAAATCAGAAATAGCAGAGTCAAGTTCTCTCTGGAATGCATATGCGTGCCCCTTCCTATTAATGCCTCAGGGGTATGTTGGATCCTCTTCGAGAATCTGTGCCAAATACATAAGTGAACAAGTATAGAGATTAGAGAATAGCTCAACATTTTCTTTCAAAAGTAAAGCTAGAAGGGAATAGTTAGTGTGCAAAGATGTCTAAAAAAACAAATTAGCATTCGTACAGAAGTAAGATCAATATCCACCTGATCAAAGATGGATATAGCATCAGCATATCTTCCTTCATTAACCTGAAATTCACAGAAACAATAAAGTTTCAACTTCACAATAGAGTGTTTGGTATCATTAGAAAATGTTAAGTTACTTAAACCCACACACTCTTGGGCACTTAACTCAAGCCTTAATCTTTATCTAGTTGGGGTCTTTTATATGGTCTATGGATTCCAATATTTATTCAGTTACACTTAACATTAAATTATATTTTTGTTCCATTGGACTAGCATATCCCTTTTAATTACTTCAACCCAAGTAAGTTGAAAATATACCTTTTTACTTCCCCTGTCTCCTATTACTGCCATGTTACAGCTACTCTAATGTGCAAAGTGGGGAAAAAATTATGGTTCTTATATACACTTCAAAAACATATTCAGATGTGTGAGAGGGAAACTTAATAAATGAGTTAATACCCAATTTAGTCCTCCAACTATAGTGGTTTTACTCAATTTAGTCCTAAACGACTTTTTCTGCTTAATTGGATCGATAACTTCAATGTTTTTGTCTAATTGGACCAATAAGGCAAGAAAGGACCCAATTAGGTAATTATAAAAAAAATAAAAAAATAAAAAAATAAAACCCATTAAAGTTAAGGATCCAATTAAGTAGAAAAAGTCATTTAGGACTAAATCAAGTAAAAGCACTATAGTCGAGGACTAAATTGGATATTGACTACTTAATAACTACTACGTATTTTTCACTTAAATGAAGTACAACTATAGTGCGAAACATATTATCACACGTTGTTGGATTGAATCATTTGAATGAGCAAAATGGAAATGAAGCCCACAAAATTTGAAAGGTAAATACAGAGAGATTGTATTTTTCATGTGATGAGCACAATGAAATCAGTATTTCCAGCATGTCGATGAAGTAACCAACCAATGAGTAAATAAACATGGCAAACAAACATTCCATGTCATTATAATACCATAAGAGGCAGAAGAATGTACCTGAGCTATCCCCCTTGATAATCGGAAATCCAAAGTTACCGACTTTGTCTTCGAAGTCTTGCTGACACAGAATCTTTTACTTCTCTTATCATCATCACTCAATTCAACACGAACTTCGCATTTATTACTCAACTGACTCAAAATCTCTGATAGTTCATTAGTCTCTGATGATTCACTTGATTCATTAGTGACTATGGATGATTCGCTTGATTCATTAGATTGATTCTATGTGATGATTCGCTTGATTCATTAGTGACTATGGATGACTCGCTTGATTCATTAGTGACTAGGGATGATTCACTTGGTTCATTAGTGACTAGGGATGATTCACTTGATTCATTAGTGACTACGGATGATCCACTGCATTCTACGGACATATCATTTACGTCACCACATACTGTAGAACGAGAACCCAATTGTCAGGAATATCACAGGTTCCATTTGTTTGTTTGTGATGACTTCCATTTGATTGGATATTGTCCTTGCTATTTTCTCTCACCTTATTATGACTCCCATTTGATTGACAATTGTCCTTGCTATTTTCTTTCACTGCTTTCTCTGTGTCCTTTGGTTTTCTGAATGGTTCAAGTTGACCCTTTGACTCACGGTTCTCAGAAGTTTCAACAAGATTTCTAGAAAGGAGAGTCCCAGAACCAGATCCAGACAACTGCATAAAACCATTATCACCAGAAATGGTACTATTTTTTCTTGCAATAGTCAATAGTTCCTCTACCTCCATTAGTTGTTTCAGATCTGCACACTGTTGAACAGCATGGTCATACCCTTGCTGCCAAACCTGCATAGCTTCCACTTTCTTACCCATTGCAGATAAAGCATGACCTAGATGCAAATATTAAATTCACAATGCTTCAATGCACAATCAACCAAAAATAAACTTCAGCAAGAATTGTCTATAACTCCGTAGTGTTTCCATTTCTCCAGGAGTAGAAAAATTAGAAGCCGAAAAAAATTCAATGACATTTCATTTTTATTTTCCACTTCTGTTTCTATTTAGTTTACCATGTTATTTATTTCCTTCATCGGGCAATTGGCAGTGTACATGCCTGATAAATCAAATATATAACATTTCACTTTTCTCAAATTGGATTCAAGTAGGTAGTACATAAACCTCCCAAACATTACAGTCATTCCACTCGGCAACAGAATCAGCTAACACATATGATGCAAAATGAGATATGCATATGAAACTCAAAGCTGCAACACAGCTCTTTTTGCATGTGGAGTCTTGCTCCCAGCTACTTGTTCACAAAAATGCACATACAAAAGGATCAAAGGAAGAATGGACTACCAGATATGATGATAAGACCTTGCTTTAGTAAATGAATCATTTCTATAGTGTCTTTCTAGAAAGCATTGTGAACGGAGTTGAACAGTGAGCAGTCAGGGGACCACAACAAGTTGAGTCTGGAATTCATCATATTTATGTGTGAAATAATGAAATTGTCCCCTTTCCATATCTCATATCGTGATCTTAATGGACTATATAATTATTCAAAGAAAAGCATTAGAATGGACTTTATTCCATGGACAGTCAGTTTGTCCTGTCCCCAACCCAGATAGCAAGTAGCACAAGGACAAAAGTTTTCAACATTAGAGAATTTAATAGCAAAAATGTGACATGAATAACGCTTCAGCACTTGTATCCGTTGACTTCACTTAACATTTAACAATAGCTAGATGCAAGAATAACTAGTTGAATAAGAAAGAAAATTCAAAATGTTCATCTAAAACAACTAGCCTAGGTTTAATGAATTGTTGCAATCAGTTAAATTACCCAATAAAACACACATGGGAAGATTTACAGAAAACAAAATAAAACAAAATAAAACCTTTGAGTATGTAAGGTTGGAGGACAGAAGAATCCAGCTTAAGCGCCTTATCACAATCCTTGATAACGTGCTTGTGAAGCTCCAGTTGACTATAGCAAAACGCTCGATTGCTGGAAATACAAATGAACTCACCGCATTTTAATTCAAAGAAAAAAAGTTAAAAAGACACAAAGTTCAGCTCGTCTACACTAGTAGCAAAACCCGCCGTAAACACATATAACTGTCGAATTGGAGCAGGAAAAGAGAAAAAGGAGAGAATGAGAAGCGAAACGGACCAGATGTCTTGAATGAGGCAGCTCTTGGAGAGAAGTGAATCGAGAACTCGAATTGCCTTTGACCAATCCTTGGACCTGCACAGCTTCGCCAGTTCGGTTCTCTCAGCCATCGTCGACGCCATCGGAGAAGGACAGAGAGAGTAGAAAGGCCGGCGGATCGGAAGATGTTAAAAAGTGTTTCGGATCCTGGATTGGGTTCGGATTAACAGTTTCGTTTTTTGTTTTTTTTTTCCTTTTTTTTTTGTTTACTTAAAGGGAAGGATTAAATTGGAAACCAAAAGGAAACAAGGCTTCTATCACTTAGATGGCAATCATATAGTACACGTGGTTGCGAGATGGGGTGACCGTGGGCTCTATGCTTTCCTCACTGCCTATTAAAGCTTGCGGTGCAGCACTGCAGCCTTCGCAAGACGGATTTTGATACTCATAGGCCGTCAAGTATAGAGTGTTACTCACGTATATCTTGATTCTATTATCTATTATTCCCCTCGTCTCATTCTATGTGTATAAAAAGTCAATACTCTACCACCAAAAATTTAATCTTGTAATAAAGGTGGACGTTTCGAGATTCGATTCGATTTTTTCAGTTTCGATTTCGTTTGAAAAAATTAGGTTTTAATTCATAATTGGTTCAGTTCAGTTTAAGAACTCCAAATTTTAATATTAGAAAAATAGTTAAATAGGCTTTCTAACTTTAATTAAAAAGTCAATTAGCTCCTTCAACTTTTTTAATGTGCAATTACATTAATCAACAATTTATTTGATGCAATGAATCCAAAAATCGGTAAATGACCTTCTATCACATGTCATTAGAGATCCGGCCACCCTCAGATGAAAATTTCAAGCAAACAAAAGTGACCAGCGACCGTTCGCCGGTGGCTGATTACTTTTTTGTTTGAAATTTTTACCAAATTTCTAATGACATGTGATAGCATGTCATTTATCGCTTTTGGGGCATCAAAATTAATATTTAATGGGTGTAATTACACCTTTAAAAAGTTGAGGAGACTAATTGACTTTTTAACTAAAATGTCGATGATCTATTTAACTATTTTCCCTTTTTATTTTAATTTTGAATAATTATAAAAAAATGTCGGTCGGATACGAACCTCCGTCTCCAGCCATGGAGACAAAGACCTTCGTCTCCATAGCCATGGAGATGAAGGTCCCTTCGTCTCCGACCATGGAGACGACGTCCTTCATCTCCATGACCAGGGAGACGAAGGGATGGTCCCTTCGTCTCCCTGGCCATGGAGGCGAAGGTCTTTGTCTCTATGGCTGGAGACGGAGGTCCGTCTCCAGCCATGGAGACGTAGCCGGCTGGAGACGAATTGATCGGCAGTTCTATTTTTTTAAAAAAATATTTTAATTATTTATTTATTAAAAATTATTTAAAAAATTAGTTTTAAAATCGGTAACTTGCTACATCAGGTAAACAAGTCATTTTGGGTTAAATTGTATTTTTTTTTTTTTTAGTGTTGTTCAATAGCTCAATTGCATTCTTTTTTAAGTTCAATGGCCTAATTGCACTTTGGTGTGTAGTTGGATGACTTATTTGACTCTTATTTCTTTATTTAAAAATATAAAGATTTTGTTTAAAGATTATATGCTAGTTTTTTTTTTATGCGGATTATATGCTAGTTTTTTTTTATTACAAAGGAAGAGGGACAACTATATATACTATATGCTAATTTTTTTTAATTTTTTTTAAGGTACTATATACTAGTTAATTGCTCATAATTAACTTATTTGACTAGTTATGAACAGATACTACAATGTAATAGAGTCAGTAACATTAAAAAAAAAAAAAAAAACTTATTTGGCTAGATGTGCACATTCGTTATTTAAAAAAAAAAATGTTTAGTGAAATTAGGATCAAAGAGAATACCAACAATGTGAAGCAAGGTATCCTACATATATTCAAAAGTACACATTTGTGCACCAAAGCCACATTGGTTGCTTGGTTTAACCAAATAAAATTTTACTTAAAACGTAAAGCTATTAAAATACAATCATTACATTAGAAATTTCATTATTCAACACATAAAATATATAAAGTACATTATTCTAACTCATACGTAGTAAAATACAATATCTTACCTTAAAAATTTCATTATTCTAACACATAAAGTACATTATTCTAACTCATAAAATACATTATTCTAACCCATAAATTACATTATTCTAACTCATAAAATACATTATCTTATGGTTCTTACTCTATAAATTTAATTATTCTAAC
Source organism: Ipomoea purpurea (assembly GCA_009835305.1). NCBI lineage: Eukaryota > Viridiplantae > Streptophyta > Magnoliopsida > Solanales > Convolvulaceae > Ipomoea > Ipomoea purpurea. The sequence continues at coordinate 45,095 of VALG01009605.1, forward strand.
ACATAAAGTAAAATATATTATTTTAACATATAAAGTACATTATTCTAATTCATAAAATATATTATCTTACACTAAAATGTTCATTATTATAATACGCGCACGTTGCACGGAGCAAAATTTTTTTAAATATCAAAACGACATCATTTTAGACCGTGATCCACACAATAATTTGCCATTAAAATATTATTACCCCCCACCCCCCAAAATGCAACAATGACTTAATAATATGTACCCAATAACATATTAATAGGTAATAACAAAAAAAACAAAAAACAAAAAACAAAAAACAAAAAAAAAAACAAAAAACAAAAAAAAAAATCAAAACAATTGAGGATATTAGAAATCAAATTTATGACATTATAACTTCCTTTTTTTTTTTTTAATTAAAAATTAAACCTATAAAGAGGCTCAACCATGCGGTGCTCCACAAACCAAATACGTAGTATTTCCTAACATTTTTTTAAAAGTTAATATTGATAGGAGTGCGATGGGCTAATCAAATGACAAATCAACTAGGTGTAGACCTCTTCATTTCAAGCCAATTAAAGCATACGTATTGGTTCTTTTTGTTGGTTTTCTTCTTTTTTTTTAGCTTGTGTGACACTTGTGTAACTGAGTGAGAGGATATTAATGTGGATGAGAGAATCTAAAAAATAATATCATTCTTTTAAATATGATTTTTTAAAAAGTATAATGTAAAAAAAATTAAAAAAAATCGGTGTGCAATGCATGCACAAGGCACTGTATGAGCCTATATATTGAGCGCTTTAAGATGACCACCAATTACGGGGCGTTTGGTTGGGAGTAAAGAATAACGGAAAAAATGAATTGTAATTTGATGGGAAAAAAATAAGGTGGTAATAAAGTAAGAATTCAAATTACATTGTTTGGTAGGGATGAATAGAATTATTGAGTAAGGAATAAAAGAAGTGATATAAAGACTAAAATGACCTTGTGTAATAATAATAGTAGTAACAATTAATAGTACTTTTGTCATTTCATCCTTTTTCCTTTTCCCACAACCACCGAATTGCAATTCATAGGGGTGCCCATGAATTACAATTCAGCAAAAGGAGGGAATTGCAATTCTGTGAAATTGCAAATCCCTCCAACCAAATGGCGTAATTATAGCTTCCACTGAATTGCAATTCAATTATAGCCAAATTACGCCCAACCAAATTAGTGACCACATTGATATTTTTAGAGACGAAATTCTTTGATTTTTTCCCTCTTGCTTGTTACATGTTCGGAGTAAAATTCAAAATTATCAACAATATTTGTTGTTGCTCTTAGAATTTAGATTTTTATAGAGGTTGATGAAGCATAATAGAATTCAAAATTTCAAAGCATTCTTCTGAATGTTTGCGCATCAGTAATAATTCAAAACAAACAACGATAACCTTCGTTTCTACTTTATACTATTCCACGCCTTGATCATTTGAGAAGGTCCTCCCATTTGCAGTACTGTCCTCCGGCCAGTGCACGATAATACCTATCTCTGCAGTAGACCGGTCTTCCATCGGCGGCCTCTGCAGCCGCCGCCGCCAGATCATCATCGTCCTTCACTTCCCTCGGCAATCTCAACAGGTCATTTTTCCTTCAATTTTTAATCACGGCACTCGCGTATTAAGTTCAAGTAATTGCATATTGTGAACGTATTTTTGAATAGGCTTCCGGCATACCTTATGTTGAATTTCGTGTTGTTCCTTGAACTGGATCCATTGGATGAATACTCTTCTGTCGTAAATGTGTTGTGGATGAAATCTTCTACTGGGGTAGCGAATATGAATAACGAGACTGCTGCTACCAGAAACGCCCCTGTTCCCACTAGGGTCTGTTTCAGCAACGCAATGACTGGTTTCACCTAGATGCATAAATTCCAATAGATTTATGGCCTCTAAATTTGAGTTCATGATTGATCATGCAAAACAAGCTGTAAATTTACCTTGTACGACCCCAGAAGCCTATCGCGAGCCAAAATCTGCAAGGAATAGTCAACTGAAAGCATTACATTTAATATATGTTTTTCATTTAATTTGTTCTTTTGCCTGTAAGTTTCTGGCAACTGATTAGTCTACTATAAGAACAGAGGAAGATGATCTTTGCTTTTTAATCTAATTAGTCTCTCATCAGAGGAAGATGATCTTTGCTTTTTAATCTAATTAGTCTCTCATCATGCTTTTATAATAAGATCTTCAGCAATTTTACTGCACTATATCATTCTTAATACTGAGTTACTGCCCACTGCAACTGATAAGGCTTGATTATACATCTTGCCCATTATCTATCATTCAAGAATTAACTGAGCTACCCGTAAGGGTAAAACTCCCACACTGTCCTGGTGTAATTATTTAATCTATTCTATTGTGCAGGGGTGGGTGTGGAACAGCCAAGCAGGGTGAAGATAGTGAGAAGGAAGGCAGACCTCAGGTGGCTTTACCCACATTTGACCATCATACCATCCAGTCTCTTCATAAGGTACAACAGCCGATAGAAGCCTATCCCCAACATAGCTCCATCCCTTTCATGAAGAAATAAAATCATTATCAGAGAATAAGTATCAATTCAGAAATTCAATGATATAACATCCAAGTATGATTTGAATGATGTAAAAAGATCTTACCAGATAAATCCTCAGAACAATCAGTGCTACTAAAAGAGTTGTTCCTGTACCAGAAGCTAGGGCAAATCGTAAGGGATCCTGGAAGACACCAAAAGCTTTTCAAATTCTACCATATATCAGAACTGAGAAGCAGCAAAAGCTTATTTCTTCAACTGAAATGACTGCTTCTCTTCTTCTTCTTCTTCTTCTTCTTTTTTTCTCTTTTTTTTTTCTTTTTTTTAGAGTAAAAGCATGAGAGTACCTTGGAAGGATCAAAGCTAGCAGCTGCAATGGGCACTCCTAAAACTGTGAAAGTAATGAACCAAAGGCCCCCAAGACGTAGGAAGAATGAACCTGGATCCAACTCAGCCCAGGAATACATTGCTGATTCTTTGAGAGATGAGTATTCATTCACCTGTTAACCAAGATTTGTTCATTATTAGTTAGATATGATAGTGCAAGCGCTTACCACTAAGTTATCAATCGTTGGATTTGACCATTTTCTGGCCTCCGCCCATCAATTTTTCCTATTCGTGGTCTAGCTCTAATACCACTAAGTGCTTACCAAAAGCTATAGTTCACAACGTTAGTTTATTTCCTTATACTGCCACCATATTTATAGAGGCAGGGTACTGGACTTGGCCTTTCACCGTCCTCTCCCAACAATTCTCTAATTACCAATTGTTGAACTTGACCATTTACTGCCTTCCGCAGCTTGAACTTGGTTACATGACCACAACATCCTAGAGGATTATACTGCTTTCTAAGAGTTTAATTTATATTTGCAGATATTGAATAGACATCATACCGGCCTCTGTTCAAATGGCACTTCAAATTCCAACCCAGGGTCCCAACTCCGACCTGGTAGCCCACCGGTTCCTCCGTTCATCTCATCTTTCAGGGCTTTTGCTGTGAACCTCTTTGATAGGATCTGTGCTTTGTTAACATGAACTATCCATGAACTGCAACTTCCTCCAGCATGGTTCACTTGTTGCCGACCAGGAACTAGAGAGCAGGTAACATTTAACCTAAGCATTTACTTTTTGATTAAGAAGCTTAAGCATATAATTTGGAGGAAAGGCATCAAAGAGTGTTCTTTTGCCCCATGGTGTAGTTTGTTGATTCTACAGGTGCTGCATTATTTATGTGATGCAAAATAAATCTGGTTATTGTCCTTTCAAAAAAATCTGGTTATTGCCCACCATTTGAACTTAAGCTTTGAGGACAATTTCAGGTATGGCCCATAAGATTATCTTGAAGCTTTGTGGCCAATCCTTTTTTGTTTTTATTTATTTTTTGTGGTTTACTTGGCTTGCTTGTATGCTGCTTGAGGTGCAACGTGGCTTGCGTTTTCTTTGCACGCTGCTATGCGTTCATTTCCTCATATTTCCACGCTCTTCTCCAAGTCAGAAAATAAATCGTGCAAAAAGAAAAGAATTTTCTTACAATTTTTTTAAATGTCTTTCTTAATTTGTTACCTATTTTACTAAAGTTTGACATTTAAAACAAGTTGTGGTTAGTTTTTTTTTTTTTTTTTTCTTTTCTCAAATATTGTAGAGTTTCTTTATTTCCTATTATTATATTCTATTTTAATTAATTTATTTCACTCAACTATTTTATATTCTCTTATATTCCATACGGTAGTCCAAATCTTACCTAAACTTGTACCCTTGGTTGATTACTTGGCCATTTTGTCTAGAAATTCTGTCTAGGGTAATTAGCATTTAAGAAGGATCACTTAGTCCCACCATTCTTTCCTAACAATTTTCTAGCACAAAATTAAATCCCAAGTTTAAAATTTTCTAAATCTTAAATCAAATATTTTCTAACCCATTCAACTATCCTATTTTCTCTTGTATTTCACATATCTTTCACACATTAGCCAATGTTGTTCCTTATCTAAACCCATACACCACCCACCTTGTCAATTACTTGGCCATTGTGCCCGCATGGATAGCTCAATTGATCATAGAGATGAAACTTTGGAAGAATTACTTGACCATTGTGTTCCCCAATTTGATTCAATTAAGTTGATAGCAACTTGTTAAATTGCAATTAGGTCCATTGATTGGTAAATTGCATGTGATAGCCGGTATACACGCTACTGTAGTTTTTTTTTTTTTTTTTCAAAAAAAATAATTTCCTTTAAAAAAAAAAGGAATTGCCGACTTCTCATGTTGATAGAAGCTGGCCGTCTAGGCGGTCTAATTGGGTGATTCTTTGTCTATTTTTTTTTTATTTTAAAATTAATTTATTTGAATAAATAGTGTCATATAAACATTTTACCAGTTACCTTTTAAGTATCTCAACTAATTGTTTAATTGAATCAAATTAATGAGTTGATGTGTTTAATTACAACATGCTTTTTCATATTAGAGGTCTATTTGATCATTTTTTTCAAGTATATATTTTCATACGTTATTTAAAAAAAATGTTATATTGTAATTTTTAAAATAATTTGTGCGCAAAACCATGAAATTTAAGTTAAATTTGATTTGTTCTTGGATTGGAACTTATAATTGGTACAAAATACAAATGTTTGATATTTATTTGTCAAAAATTTAAAAGTTCTAGTTCTATGCATAATATAATTGTCATAAAACACAAATACTTGTAGTTTTCTCACCAAATTTTAAAAGTTTGGATATAATTTTCACGTAAATGTAAGAATTTTTAAGGCCAATAAGCCTTTTTACGAAAAAACATAAAATGAAACAGTGTAGAAGCCAACAATGCTATCTCTAAATCTCTACCTGATAAATGATAAATGAATGCATAATAACTTGGCTTATTTACAAAGAAGTACCACAACATATATACTTTAGATAAGATACACACATGTTTGACACTTACAATCCTAAGAATGCAGTTGGGGGAACAGCCCTTGCCATGAATCTCTAGCATGTCATTTTTCATCCTGTGCAAGGAAATAAATCTGTTATCCTCAACCTCATTCTGTTCTTAATGGTTAAGATCTCTGCTGTATAGTCAAAAACCAAACAACTACTTCTCGTTCGACCATTCCTTGTTTTTGGGTATGAACTCCCAACAAACAAAGATCGAAAACAGAATAGTAATGCATTAGCACTGCATGTAATAGGATGCATAAACGCATTGCAGCAACGAAACCTGGTGAGCCTAATATGAACCTAACAGAGTGTACAAATTGTGTATAATAGAAGAAGCAAATAATTTCTTAATATGCCAACTACTATGTAGGGATGGCACCTCTGTTACCATTCTAAATGGGTGGTACAGGATCGAAATAATAATAATTTCTTAATATACAAAACTAGTTGAAATGCTGCAAGTTAAGCTGTCAGATCTTAAAGATGTATCATAGAGAAACAAGTTGAGATGTCACATCATGAGAAGATTTCAGCTATATATGGTAGAGGCAAAATAGTTTTTAATGGGGTTAGCAAGGGGAAGAAAATACTTGTGAAAGCTGCAATAGAGATGTTTGCAGTGGGTAGTAGGAATACAGAAGGTGAACATATCTGCTACGCTACAACTAGAGCTATAAAACAAATATATGACTCCGTACGTGTTAACCACAAAATGACATCTGTTTTTGTCTGGTTCATTTGGGAGTCTCAAAGTAGTTGTGAATAAAATTTACATTTTGGAGAGCAAAGTATTGGTAGCCTAAGGTGACCAAACACACAAGAATGTAAGTATTAAATTTCACGACGTTTGACTAAGCTATGTAAGTATTGGAAAAGAGTAGTTGTGTCAAACAGTATATACAAAACAAATGAAAGGGGATTATATGTTATATATGTATAAAGAACACTCATCTTCTACCTTCCAATCAGTGATGCTCCTTGACAGAAGGGCTATATACTGCTCCATTGCCTCCTCCCGGCTAATGTCACCTAGCCGTTGCCAAGCATTCCTATCGGTTATAAACTTAAGTTATCAACTCCTGCTGTTATTTTAAGTTCACCAAAACAGAATTTAAAGATTGCATAAATCCAGTTCGTATATAATGAACTTGACATACTCTATTATGGGCTGCAGGGGTAAGAAAACTCAATTTTGTTATACTGTCACATAAGCTTAGAGTCATGGTGTTGATTTATCATCCTATCCTGTCTAATGTGTGATGAATACTTTAGGCGAAGATCGCAAAAAATGTGATCAGAACTCAGAAGTCATACTAACAAACTATTTCAATCTTTAACATTTAATAGCATAGAAAGGTTGTGCAGGGTAAGTACCATTTGGCGCGAGCCGAGAGCTTCAATGCCATGGGCTGAGTTGTGCAACAAGGCCCGTCGTTAGCAACTTTGTGGAGGCCATAAAGCTGCATCTTCACACCATTGTCAAGTTGATCAGCATTGGCCTTTGAATCCACAAACACCACTGCAGTGCCAAAAGCCTTCTCCAGGTCTGTTCTCTCAATCCCTTCCCACTCATCATCATATAATATCTCATTTTCCATCTTATCCCTACTGCCCTTTTCCTCTGAAACTTCTTCATCACCCTCCTCCATCTTTCTTGATCCTTCGATCTCACCATGTTCTATATGAATTTCGCGAAAATCTTCTTCAAGAGGACCCTCTACTTCAATTTCTTGAAGCTTTCTTCTCACAGGACTTTCGTCGACTACTTCGTCTACAATTTCATCATCCTTATCTACCTCCCCTTGATCAGCTACTTTTTCCACTCTTTCATCGTCCCCACCGACAATCCCTTCATCTACAAAACCTTTAACTCCCAGCCTCTCTGCCATTTCAGTCTCATCTACGCAGCAGAAACCCATGTTTTGTTGTCCCTTGCAAGAGAAGCGTTGAATGGAATTTGCAGAGGATTGAAATAGATGACCACAGAGAGGCCAACAGTAAAGGCCAATTCTTGGAAGAGCATGGTATCCAGGTCCATATTGCATGAGAGTAATATGAGAGAGGAGTGAGAAGAAGGGAATTCTGAGAGTAAACAAAAGGGGGAAGGGGATTTTGGAATTTGGAGGAGCAGAGCAAAGTATATTCTGAGAGAGATGAGAATAGCGGGGTGTGCTGGCAAGCTTTCGCAAAAAACAGGGAAAAGCGAGTGAGTTGTCTGAAAACGATGGTTTCACTAACGATCGATGTATCGAAACCTCAACCGGCCTTGTTTTCTCGGCCACCCTCTGTCTTTTACCAAGAATTTGTTCAATCCCTTTCTTTTCTTGTTTCTCTTCTCTTCCTCTCCTATTCTTTTTCCCTCTTACCCTCCTTTCTTCTTAAATCTTATCCTTAACTAAAGTATCACGAAAATGTTATTATATTATGCATTAAAAAGAGCAGGAATATCGAAATATTGAATCAAAAGGGGTGTGATTAGAAATCTTCATATTCATATTATTCAGACTAACAAAAATTTTAGTATGAGGAATCGACGTTGTATTTTTCACTTATATTGATCAATGACAAATTTTCATGCTCATAATAATCAAATACTTTAAATTACTTGTATTGATCTGGTGACAAATTTCTAAAATCATATTTATCATATACTTTAGGTTCAAGAACTCTACTTGATACATTTCACTTTTTTTTTTAAAGGTTGCAGGCATAATAAGATCTAAATTAATGTATAAATTACATGATTTTCCTTGCAACAAGGCTGTGGACATATTCCAATTCTAACCAACATTCACACTCGTATGTTTGAGTCAAATATAAGACATTTTAAGTTTAAAGACTCAAATCAGTTGGTTGAATAGTCATATTCAAATTGAACTTTTGGAGTATTTATTTACCATAATGGAACAAGTGAACAACCATAGCAATCATACATCATACATATAATAAAAGAAATAAACCGTCATCCTCGATTAATATGGTTGCTTGGTTATTAGTATGTGTTCTTCATGCATTGCTAACTTATTTAACAAGAAACTCCAAGGTTTGGTCAAAAGGACAAGATATCTTGTTTATTATTATTATTATTATTATTATTATTATTATTATTATTGTTATTATTATTATTTATTATTATTATTATAACAAATATTATGGTCATTTTCAATAAATGAACCAAACAGAAAAAATGTAATTTCCTCCCTTTTAGCCAAATAGAAAAAGATAATTTTCTGACCTTCAACTAAATATTTTAAAAAATTATTTTTGAAAAATGGGTCATCTATAAAAATCATTTTTTCAGATTTCCAAACGGATCCTTAGTAAAATTGGAGACCAAACAAATTTAAAGTTTTAGCAACACTCCAATGGCAAAATATAGGTTTGCCAACCTAAGTAATTAATTAATACAAAATGATATAAATGAAAAATAATTAAAAAATACTCAATAATTTGAAAATTTAAAATTCATTGTTAATATTAACAAATTTGTTAGAAGTTTATTAAAATCACCACTTTACACATAATTAAAGAAAAATTGTATGTGATACTAATTAGTAGAGTAAGTCTACAATATGTATATAATTAATGGACTAAACTGTCATTTTTCTTTATATATATATATATATATAGAACATCATAGCACAATTACTGTTTATCTGTCAAGAAACATAACATCATCTGAGTCTAAAACTAATAAAAGTATCCAATCTGCTTGCGGGGCTTAGCGTTGTTGATTCGTCATCTAATTCAAAGGTCGTGACGGGGCAGCAGTGTGGGGGTTTAAATCTCACTGAGAAACATGTAGGAAAAAAGCTTAATAATGTTGAAAGGTCTAAATTAGATCTCTTGTGCGTACATGAAAAATAAGATTCGCAGTGGCACATAAGTAAAAAAAATAAAAATCCAAACTATATTAACTCAATTTAAATAAATTATCTAAAATATACTTTACTTATTTATCAACATCTATCACTTACTAAAAAAATACAAGCATTTAAGGAAAAACAATTAAAATGTCTTGACTTTAGAGTTTAAACTTATAAATAAACAATTATATTAATTTAGAAAAAAATTTACCATTCGAAACTCTTTCATTAATTAAACTTAAAATCATGTAATTACTAAATTAATTATGTATCCATTCCGTCCTGAATTAATTGTCACATTTACTTTTTACATGTTTTTAATAAACTAAAGTAAATGTTATGTGTTTTTCAATTATGTTCTCCACTTTTTTTTTTTTTTTTAAATAAAAATAATAAAGAAAGCAAAACTCATAACGTTAAATTTTGATAAAAAAAAATGATGGTGATTTTTAATTTTAAGAAGAAGACAATATTTTAAGACAAATTAAAATAAAAAATAAAACATATAAAATAAGATAGAGATAATATTTGTCTGATCAACTTGATTAGATTGTCCCAGACTAAAACCGGCCACGACTCGCGAGTCATGTGAGCGGTGAAGTGGGGAGTGGGGACACACAATTAAGGCTCCCTTTGGCCATAGGCCTTACTTTTGTTGTATGTATATAATCCCTATTCCTTCCCTTACTTAACCTGCCTCCGTCCTCATCTCCAGCTGAAGCACAAAAGAAGAATCTCCGTTAGGGTTCGCCTTTTCCGATCAGCGAAATCATGGGTGGAGGCAACGGCCAGAAGTCCAAGATGGCTCGCGAGAGGAACCTGGAAAAGAATAAAGGCGCTAAAGGTTCTTCTTCTTCTTCTCTCTGTTTTTTCCCATTTTATTTCATTCGTATTTGTGTCTGAGGCATGGAATCTGTTTCATAATACTGTAATGCTGACGATTCTTGTGATTTTGTCTTTGATTTTGTGTAATTATACCGTTTCATTCAATTTTAATGTCCTTTTTTTTGTCTGTGCGTGATTGAGCTTCAATTTCATGTTATTTGGTTAGCTTCTGTTGAATCATCTTGCTAAGTGATCTGATCTGCGCAGGAAGCCAGCTGGATTCCAACAAAAAGGCCATGAATATCCAGGTACTCCTTTATATATATGAAATTATTGCTGTGTCCTGAATATCCAGCTTGATTGAGAGGTTTTTTTTTTTTTTTTTTCGAATGGAAATCCTGATGCAAGTTTTCTTTTTAATCTTTCTCTGAATTGGAATTGTTGGATGGCCTAAATTTTTCTGTTGAAGCAACTGAAAATTTCATAAAAACTATACTCTCACCGTATGTTTTTTTCAATTTCTGGTTTCTTCACCTTTTAAATATAGAATTTTACTACCTTTGAAATGTCGACTGTTACCTATTCCCAACTTTATTTTAGATCTATTCCTTAATTGTTGCTCTTCTTTGGCTGTGGAGTCTTGCTGTTGTACTAACCAGTGTAATTCTTACAGCAAATTGTATATGCTGTTTAGATCTTGATTATGGCATGGGAGTTCATAACTCATTAGTGTAAAAATGGTTGAATAAATGTGTGGATATATCTCAGAAATAGAGAAAAGATGAGTTCTTAGATAACTGGTCTGTGCGTGCAGGAGAAAACAATTATATACAGAAACAAATGAACCCTAAACAAAAGATTAGCTGTGTGAATTCTTGAGATGGCATTTCATAAACTTCATTAATTGTTGGAGCCAATACCAATGTTGGAAGGAATTTTTCTTAAGCTGTGAGGCACTCAAGTTTCAGTAGTGTTAAATAGTTAATTGAGTGAACATCACCCTTAGCAGTTAGCACCCCCAAGGGAGCCAATTGGGATATTAGTTATACATTAAGAAAAACACCATTGATTTCTTTCTGTTTTCTGTTAAGATGATCTTGATTTAACTATTTAGAATCAACCTTAAAATTTATGCTATGAAATTTTTGGCTTGCTTATGTTGACTTGATGGATGTACTTTCTTGCGCTTTTATGTGTTTTTGATTGGCTGGTTGCAGTGCAAGATTATGCATGCAAACATTTATGTGCACAACATCAGAGGTGAAGTGCAGAGAGCACGCCGAAGCAAAGCATACCCAAGTCTGACGTGGGTGCATGTTTGTCCTCAATCTCAGAAATGAACAACTTTGTAGGTGATAAAAACTCCTTAAAGAAAGCTGGTAGATATGCAGCGCTCTCTCCCCGTTGTCAGCCCAAGCAAGTTGCTGTTTGTGTGTATTGTGTACTTGTTTGTGTGAGACTTTGGAAATTGTTTTGAGTCGACTAATATACTTTGAACCTTCTGTGTTGTTGCTCATTGCTCATCAACTTGGACAAACTATCCCTTACACTAACATAATTCGTCTTGGCAGCATTGTTGCTATTGGCCTAAATGAGACTTTAAAACATTTGTGCATCTAAGATTAACAATGGTGGATTTTAGATTTTGAAGTCTTTGGGATTTAACTTTAAAGGTCTCACTGGGAAAATGAATCGGCTGGAAATGCAATAGAATACTACACAGCAATTGCAGATTTGCAGGTGAAACACAACACGAGACAAATTTATTGAGTTCAAACATGGATACAGAATGTCCAAAATATACCTCTCCAATAGTACATGTCACTTCACATCACTTCAAAACCATCCAAATCTAGTTCATCCAATTGCAAATTTATATTATGATGATGATGAAAGACCACATCACTGAACCCTCATCCTGCTATTCTCTGCGGCCCTCACTTGCAAGAAATATGGGTGGGCCTAAGATTGGGGAATGGAAGTTACTTTATGGCAAAAAGACTTAACAGAAGGATATGGATATCAATGGAATAGAATCTCAAGGAAACAATGAAGAGAGGAAGAATCCGAAGATAATTTTAAGTATTAGCAAACATGCTTACCATTGCTTCTCTTGCTGTAAGCCTATCCTGATGATCATAGCGAAGAAGCTTGTCGAGAAAATCTATGGCCTGCAAAGTGCACCTCAACATCAGTGAATCAGGATACCGAGAAGGATCTATAGTAATTTAGATTTTAGAGATCGCAATACCTCAGGTGACACTAAATGCTGATTATCAGAATTAATAAACTTGGACCACGGCTTTCTGCTGTGCCTGGAGGAAAGGAAAGGTGAGAAGTTAAAACATTTAAGATAAATTCTTTTTAAATGCAAATAAAAGAAGCCAAATATTGGCACATATCTCGTCATATACCAAAGATTGAAAAATACATTACACGAAGAATAAAGCATACCTCCCGACCATAGCCTCAAGCTGAGGATCAAGCTCTAATCGATACTTGTGCAAATATGCATTCAACTCATCTGTCCCAAGTACCTAAAAAACAATAGTATTAAGAATCAGAGATCAAAATCAAATAGAAAAACCTTTTAATAAGCAGTCAAAATTAGCATATGACCTTTCATGACTTCACTTTCACATCAACTCCAAATTAATTTTCTACAAATAGTCTATGGTATTTCAATTGTATTTTAATTTGATATATTGAAAACTATGCATAACTCCCAATCTTCATGATACCTTGGCAATCTTGACAAGCTGATCTTGATTATCATGTCCATAAAAGAAAGGTTCCTTGCGGAAAATCTACATAAAATAACAGTAAAGAATAGCCATGAAGTAAGACATAAAGTTAAAAAATCAAATTTAAAATTATGTATTGCAGATTGGCAATGATGGTAAAGCACATTTTATATTTATATCCTTGAATCAAAAATAAAGCGGGCGCATGCACACACACACAAACAGATAACATAAAATCATGGGAAAATGACACTTTTAATCCCTCAATTGTAACAACTTTAATTATTTTGAAGTGTAATTTAAGTTATTATCGAAGTGGTAGATTTGATCCCTAAATGACTAAAATCCGCCACCAATATGCCACGTATAAAGTACCCGCCACTTTGGTAATAAGTCTGAAGCACCGTAGTTAATTGAGGGACTAAATCTACACAATGGTCATAAACTAAGGAGTGTCATTTTCCCTAAAATCATTAATTGATTCTTACCATTCCTGCAAACATGCAGCCAAGGGCCCACATATCCAAAGAATAGTCATAGTCTTGCAAGTCAACAAGAAGTTCAGGACCTTTAAAGTATCTGCATAACAACAAGATTATAATTTTCAAAATCGTTTCAATATGCTAAATAGCTTAAACATTTTTAGAGCATGTGAAAGGCACATCACATCACTATTGACAAGTTAACCTTTAAATATTTTTAACTACTTGGACACTTTTGTAAGTCAGGCATTACATTTAATCTTAACTAGTACAAGCAGTCCCTGTCTAACTAGAAGTAAGTTATGCCCTATATCTAGCAGATTCAAACTGGTAATACTAAATACACCCTATCGTTATTGAACTATTGAGTTGGATCAACAAATTCCAGCACCCTTCTATAATACTGTAATATTCTAATCTAGTAAGGCTCACTTTTAAGGATTGTCAGAGTATGAATTCATAGAGTTACAAATCAGGAAGTAAACTGTAATGACTTAAAAAGATTAGTTCTTACCTTTGAAGCCACACGAACATTATATTCTTTCCCTGGTGATAAAATTCAGCAAGACCCCAATCTATCAATCGAAGTTCCGCAACTCATGGTCTATCATAACATTATGAGGTTTGACATCTCTATGCATTATTCCTTGTGAATGACAATAGTCTAGGGCGCAATTTCATCAAAGAAATTTCAAATGGTTTTTTCCTTCAATAGGTATCTTCTAAATAAAGGAATGGACACTCACTAATCTAATTAGTGATCATCTAGCAATTGGAGTTTCCTTTTACCTTGAGAAGCTCATATATGTAGTACCGTATGTCAGTAATCTGTTAATGTTGGGTATAAGACCTTAAATCTGAACTGTTACATTCAAATATCAAGCTTGGAGTTTTTGAGTGCTGATCTCTGACAATGTCAAGGAGTTTGACAATATTTGGTCCTCCACAGAGGTTCTGCAATATTTTGATCTCTCTCTTAATCTGCATATGAGTACAAAAACAGGAAATGTGTCATAAAGTTACAGTCACATTTTTATGTGAACGGAAAGGACGTAGGGATAACAGTGGAAAAGATCAAATCGTTCCATCCAGTGAAAGGATAGTAATAGTATCAACATAAAAAAAAAATGATTAACCAATTTTTTAATCGATGCAGGTATTATAAGGAGATGAAATTTTATATATATTATATACATTTAATACTCATGAACCTGACAGTTAGTGATCTCAACAGATCAAGAAGGTGAAAAACACGCTGCATATAAAAAAAAGGCATATAAAAATAACAATATCCTTTAAACCTTCTCGATATCCAGTAAACACTGTTCATGGAAAAGGTGTCCACTTCCAATCTTACTTATGCAACCTCTCATTGCTATTGAGCATTTATACCCTCAACACGTTACTGTATTTAAAAAATAAACAACTTCATAGTCATCCTGGTCACTGAACAAATAGATGCAAGGAAAAGATTAAGCAAGACCATAATACACACACGAAATGTAAGACTCCGTGTGTATAAGACGAGATTAACATTTTGTTATAAGAAGGTGGTGTAAATAAAAAACACTAACACCAATCATGAAGAACCAATCATTCTTTGTGCTGCCACAGAAACAAGCTAACTATATGATCCCTGAAGGGGGGGAAAAAATGAGAAAAATAGAATAAAAAACAAATCTTGTTGTGTAAATAAAAGAGACAAAGCAAATTAATGTTGAACTTCTATAAAAAAAAAACAAAGTATCACATAGTCCAGTTAGGCAAAAGACAGAAGCGGATGCTAATATTACAAACCAGGTCTTAACTTTGAATAGTTGCAGATCATGAAGCTTTAGCCTAACTGGAAAGAACCTGGGAAACGAAGACTCGACACTAATTACACACACAAGAATAAAATGCATAGATGATGAGAAAATCAAATTGGAAGAAAACAATCAAACGTAAATGAACATAAGAATGCAAATTTCAAAACAATTTTTGCATTACTTCCAAAAGTGTCTCTTCTGCCATGTTATCACAAATACAACGCCTAAAACTCATAACCAATACGAAAGGCCCCCCGTATACGCTTTATCTCACTTAATTCGAGATCAGAAATAGTCACATTCCAACAATAAGCACGGAATGAAATTAGGGTTAAGGCGATGGAAAATCACCCCACTGAACAGGCTACAAAAAACCCAATACTCACC
The DNA here is from genome assembly GCA_009835305.1 of Ipomoea purpurea. Taxonomy (NCBI): domain Eukaryota; kingdom Viridiplantae; phylum Streptophyta; class Magnoliopsida; order Solanales; family Convolvulaceae; genus Ipomoea; species Ipomoea purpurea. Next base: position 60,658 of record VALG01009605.1, read on the forward strand.
TAGGGCGACCACATGATAGTTCTGCATAAAGTCCCGAGATCTGGACATGGCTTGGGCGATGCCAATCCCCTGTCCCGGAGAAGCCAAAAGAAGGCGATTGAAGTTAGGCTCAGAACGGGGCAGTTTGGAAGTTGAGCATCGATCACTACCAGACAACAAAAAAAACACCGGTGGTCACAAGAGCGATATCAACGAAGCAGAAGGTGAGCAGATCGAATTTATGTTTCGTCTTGGGAAGAGAGTGACAGTAAAAATGGATCTTGATTCTTGAGGATAAAAAGCACAATCATAGTTTGGGTCATCGGTGCAAGCTGACCTGTGTCCCAGTTGCAATTTTTACTTTAAATACAATATTATTATATTTTTAATTATTTATATTATTATTATTTATTATTTTTTTTATTTTTAAATTTAAATTTGATTATTAAATATTACTTGATCCTAAATTTTGGCTTCTAGAGTCAGACCTGAAAATATCAATCACAAGAATATATTGAGTAAGTGTTTGTAGATTTTTGCAAACTATTAAACATATTGCATGTTTGGGAATGTAAAATATCGGAGATATTTTGTATTTTAGTCTTTAGTTATAGAAAAGAAATAAATAATTTAGTTATACTTGATTAGACTTATAGGTTGTGATTGTACATCCATGCCTCACGATTTTTATTTATTTGTCTCTATTTTGGACATGTGTCTAGAACCTCATAGATTGTCTTAATTCTCCACGAGTTTAATCTTTCTCAAAAATTGCTTATTAAATTTGAAATTATACGACAGTTACTATTAAATCTAAGAAGTTTAATTTATAAATTAATAAAAAAATAATAAAGCAATTAAACCAATAAAAAAATTGATCATGATATTAAACATATGGCTAAATTCTTCATTTAACACATTATCTTCTTTTGGTAAAATATATTTGAGAGCTATGTATTTTATTTAATATTAAAAAAATAAAACTTACATATTTGGTAATATTAATTATCTTTTCAGTTGTAGATATAATTATATTTCTTGAGCAAATAAATCTCCTTTGCGAACCAATATTATGAGAAATATTTTGATAATTTCATATAACACTTTTATTCTTTTTTTTTTTTTTTAACCATTTGTGTTAAATAAAATGAATAATAATATATCGTGAATAATGATGTACAATAGGTACGTGAATTGGATATAAATGGCGGGACCGCAATGGGTAGATAATTTTATAAGGGCATTAAAGGACTTTTAGATAGAGTGTAACTTTCATTCTGTGGGCCAAGTTGGTATCCGATTATTTTATAGTGGTGCATTAAAGAACTTACAAAATTGACCCTACTCACTCCATACTTGCTGCTCTCTTTTTTCTGGAAATAATAATTTGTTACCACGCCAAAGATTATTTTAGATATAAAGTTTGGGCGGTCCAAATATAACACACGTCACCAAGTATTTGTACACTTCTCCATAAATATGTATTTCTAGTTTATTTATTTATATGTGATAAAAACATGCAGCTATTACTCAAGGGTGTTGTGTAATATCTCGTAATCACACAATAAATGTACATTGTACTAGAAAAACTGTACGTGACGAACTCAATAGAGAGTGTATTATCTAGAATTGAACTCATAACCTTCAAACGCACGGATATCAAATATAACATATGTCAGGAGAACAGTTATCATCATTCTTTGAACTTCTCCTCAATTCTGGCAATGGCTTCTCTCTGTCACTAGAACCCCACTTTGCCCTAAAACCTGGCTTTTCTCTCTTTCTCAAAAGATTTTATAGTTTGAATCCATGAAAAGCAGAATCTCATCTTATACAACTCAAGTACATTTGATGTACATCTTAACATGGGAATTGGGGGAAAACTGTACATTCCTCTCATCTGCAATCTCTCACTACAAACAATTTTGAACCTCTTCTACTTTTCTTGTCAAATCTAACAATGAATCTTCAAACCGAGGTCTTAAACTGCCTTCGGTTGGGTTGCTCAAAGTCGAAAACCTCAAACATGAGGCGTCGGACATCTGGTTTCCCATATACGGCATATGACACACCGTGAATGGCTTGTTGAACCGAAGTCGTGGCTGGATTTCTCAACCTCCGGTTGTGCTCGTATGCATCCTGGACTTCCTCGCTGTATATGATAAACCGGTGGAGAAATTTTTCCCGCAAGTACTTCCACAGAACTTGTTCATCAAGATACGACGATGTCTCTCCATCAACCATCTTCCGGGTGCATCCAGATGCTTCATAAGCAACCTCTCCGCCATTATAAGATCCTGCAATATGAGATGAACATAGTCAAACTGTTGAGTTTGTCTCATATAGGATTAAGAATATGAGTTTGTCTCATACTCGATTGTACATGGATTAGATGTCTATAAATATATTGGTTGACACAAACTCAACACAAACATTATGCTACAAAGATAGTACGTATATCTTGAAAAAATATTTGATTTATTTGTACCTGGATTTTCTGACCGAGATATTCTAATCGCTCATAACAAAACCGAGGATGTTCAAACTTGTACTTCGAGGGGTGCATGAAAGCAAGCTGCGTTTTGTATTCGATATAGGTAAGTCGAGGGGCTCATAAAAAGGCGAAAGCTTATAAGGACCAAAACGGAATACCTGCAAACCGAGTCCAAGTTCTATGTTTCTGGCATCGGTGATCTCACGAATTCTATCTGTCATTGCCAATGGATAACCGAGCGTTTTCATGACTTGAGGTCTAGTATCGTAATCCCATATATTCCCACGGAACCGATGCATGCCTGGTGGAACACATGCCGGAATAGCCTAGGATGCGAAAAAAGAGCATCTTCTGGAGGCTGTTAAACAAGAACGAAAATATTCATTTCCAGAACACAAATCAAATCTTCTATTCAACAATCAAATCGAGCTCTCTTTTTCAAATTTTAAATGTCCAATCAATGAATATAAAAAGGGCAAAGCAAAAAGAAAGAAAAAACGAGCTTGCCTTGTATGTAGCAACATCTTGCCAGCTTAGCTTGTTGCCTTCAAATTCTACAGATACATAATCTACGTCCTCCAGTTGTCTCCTGAGTCTGGGTTGGCAGTCTTCAGCCTCGGGATCCATTCCAAATACTTCGAAGAGAACTCGATAAACTTCTGGCATGCCAAAGCACAAATAGATTGCTCCGAACAAAGCCCAGAATACAGATCTGTCATGATGCCATTGAAGCAAAGTTAACTCTATTCAAAACTGGCTAGCATGTGATACCAAAACACATATGATCAAAAGGCAATCCACAATTAAGGACATGCGTTATACAAAGATGTCATGTTAGAGGATGCATAAGGTTTGCCTATTAGCTTAGGCACATAGGATTATAGGAAATCCCTGCTTTTCTAATTCTGAGTTAACTTGAACTAGGACAAACAATGTACTAAACACAACAAAATGTTGTCTTTTGAGACATTTTTTTTTCAGGAGAACAATATTATTTGGGATGACTGGCTAAGAAATGAATGAACTGGTGATCCTTCATCAAAGATCTACCAAATACAGAGTGAAAAACTGCCAACAGTCCCTTCAACTGCCACCTTTCCCCTACCATGCAAAGGTTACATATACGGGGCAACCCCAGCCCTGGTTATACTATTGACTTGGTAACCACAAGGTTACAAGTTCAACTATAGGGCCAAGTTGGTCAGATTAGTAACCAATGTTGTAGAAGGCGGTAGGCACTAGTCGGTGCCTAGCACCTAGGCGGTCGAGGGTAAGTAATTCGAGTATATCGTCTCCACTTTTCCCACTCAGGGATGTTAGTTGTTAGATTATTATAATCCCACAACTAGTCAACTACATATGTTAGATGGTTAGTTAACTACATGACTAGAGGAATATAGAAGAGAAGCTACCAAGATTGGCCGTCGACTCACCCTAGTTGGGCGCCAACTAGGCAGAGTTAGGCGTCCAACTTGGCGCTTAGGGCGCCTAGTCGGCCTACCGGCTAGCAAACTAAAAGCTGTCTAGAGCTGAATCACCCTCGGCCTAGGGGCACCTAGTGCCTAGTGCAGGCGGCCGATTTTTACAACACTGCTCACCACAATGTTACAAGTTTGACTCTCGAGCGGCCTATTGAACTTTTTGGTTTGAGCTAGTCACAAGGGCGAGTTTACCCGTGCAAACTCTCGAGTAGTGGCTGTAGGTTTCCTCGTCACTCAAAATGCTACATATACATCCCAAATTAAAAGAGATAAAGGACTATTTTTGTGCATAAAAGGACATGTTCATTCAAAAAGCCAAATGAGAAAGAAAAACAAGGCTAGGGTAACTCACTTGCAGGGAGGTTCTCGCTCTGATCGTTTCAATTTATCCATATCATCAGAAGGAAAAATCAAATTTTGCAAACTGGCAGCTTTGATCCACTTGGGGAGAAACCTCTTCCAATCAAAGCATACACTCTCTCCCTCATCGGCCCAGGCGATTCCCTGGGATACCTCTGCAAGAAGAACTCGCATAAGGCCAATTCAACCACGTATTCTCCAAGAACCCTAGCCTCGAGTGCCCCGACCTCACATGCCTCGCATTATTCTTCTCAATAAATGGTGCTGAAAAGCTAAATACAACAGCGTATCAAACTGCTTAGCCGGGTTATCGTCCCGAAGTTATCCGACGGCTCCAGCGGGTACCCAAGAGCCTGCTTCGCCTCCACCAAATAGTCCCCAATCCAAGCTTTATCATAATTATTGAGCTTCGAAGGGGGCAAGCAAGAGCTCAATAAAGGGAATGACTTTAACGACAACTGCGGGCTATTAAGAAACCTTTCCGCTAGCCTCGCGTCATCTAGCGGAGGCTTGAGTATAAACCGTCTCGGCGGCGCCTTCTTCTTGGGGGACGTTGCCTTTCTGCGCTGCGCGAGCTCTTTCAGGAGTCTCTGTGGGCTGTTCTCCGGGAGTTCTTTGGCTCCACCGCCACGGCTAAAATTCGGAACTTTGGAGAAATGGGTGCCGGGATTCTGGAAATCTTGAGGTGGGTTTGGAGAGGGAAGGGTGATAATGAGGATGAAAAGCTGAAGGTCTGAATGGGTGATGAACATTCAAGTGCGGTTTGAAGCTTGAACAGAGCTCCATAGCCCAAGTGAAGTGATAGAGTTCGTGGATTGAGTTTCAGGTAACAGTGGGATGAAGTGACATAATAATAGTTTTCTGGATTGGATTTGAGTTATGGAGGTTTTTGCAGGGCTTTGATGGACTGATAGTAGCTGGAATTGAGGTGCGGCTGAAGAGAGCAAAGAAGATAAGAAAGAGATGAAGAAATTTCTAAAAGATAATTCCCTGATATTTGGGCATAGGCCCAATCCAATTTACAGAACTTGTGGAAGTGGTCTGGCTCAATAATCCCTACATATTAATCAAAATCCAGTCCAATCCCCTCAACATTCCGTTGTGGTCTGTATTTTTATTTATATAAACAAAATATCCATGTATCAATTCACAAATATTTTGGTATGATAAATGTATTGTTGGGGATATGGTTCAAATGGGACTTAGCTTGAGTTGATCCGGTAGTTAGTTTAGCAATTATAAAATTTTAAGTTTGACTCTTCGTGAGAGTTGTCTATTGATAGTTTGAGCTTATCAGCTTTTTGTCAACCTTTGCCAATTAGAGTTATAAGATGAGTTTCACTTAAAGTGCATCTATAGGGCTTTCTCCTTAATCGAAGGATATGAACAAAACTTTGTAGTCAAGCGGCATAACTGTAAGCTCTCCCAAATGAAAAGTCACATGTTCGAAGCCCAATGGGGCAAATATAATTGAGAGAATACAACATCATGTGTAACTATATACTTTAAAGGCAATATTATGGGGTTGATTGATATATGCATGAGACAGACTTCCACTACATATTTTGAAAGATTAAGGATGGACCTGGACCAAACAATCAAAAACAAAAAACAAAATATAGTTGAGTTGACGAAGAATTTTCATTAAACTAGAGATTTTTATTCTTTTCTTGTGCTGATCATTTGAGATACTTTAACTTGTGATTATGGTCAAGCATATTCATAAAGAGGAAACTCTTTTTTTTTTTTTAATAAAAATTTAGGCGATCCCAGCTTCATTCACCGACTAATCCTAAGCCCATAGGACTCCGCCGCTTCTATAAATATAAATTGCGAGCATTACAAATGCACAATCAACTCACCGATAAAGAGGAATATGAACATATAAATAATTATGGTCCAACCATAATCAACTTAGAAAGTGGTTATTATTTATCAAATACATAAATAACTAGTACAAGTGGACTACGTTATCTAGCTTTGCATTTCAGTGCCATTTGAAAGAGATAATATGGTAGTGGGACGAAATTGATAACGTGTAGAAAATGGTAAGAGAGTTTATAAAAAGACTAGCATTTTGTATGCGTGGCGAATTTTATACTCAATATTAAAATATTAATAAATATAAATAATTAAAAATTATAGTTTAGTTATATATACGCTAATAATATATGTATTATATACACACACATATGATTTACCATTCATAAAATTAATTAAATTATAATCATAATTAAATTAATTATATATGAAATGATAATTAAATAATAGGAAAAAAATATGGTATATATAAGTGTATGATAATAATGATGAGTCATCAATGTTATAATAATAATTAAATAGTACAGTAATAGAATTATAACAGTGTAATGGTAATTTTGTCTAACAAGAATATATTAGGAAAATTTTATCTAATAAAATTGAAGTGTACGCATTTAAAGTAAAAGTCATACTTTTATTAGCATATAAAAATAGACATAGAGTCAATGATATAACTGTTTGAGACTTATTATTATATTTTTAGACTAGATTGTATAATCTTTTCTTATAATTATGAAGCTATGATAATGGCTAACATAAATGGTTAACGTAACTCCGATCCACTCACGTGAAAAGTGTCATTTTTCAACCCAAATAGTAATTAATTTTATCCAAAATTTGTTCATATATGTAGATATTGCCATCAGCGTGCATAACAGTATACTTAATTAGCCACCATAGTGCCATTTCTTTTATTCTCTCAAACTTTGTTTCATGAACCAAATATGTTATTTTTTGAAAGGAACCAAATATGTTGTTAATTATTAACAATAATTTAATATAAAAAAAGACTATTAAAAGTGAGTAACTACTCCCTCCATTTCATTTTATGTGCTTTGATTTGGTAACAAGGTTTGATTATAGTTATTTACAATTTAAATTGTTTATATTACTCCATAGTATATAAAATTTTTATATTAATTAAAAACAATATTAAACAAATTATTAAATTAATTTTTTTAAAAAATAATAAAATACTAAAGAAATAAGCAAAGAAATAGAGAATTAATTAGTTTGATCAATGAATATTAAATATGTCTCAGAGAAAGTAATTTATAATGAGATTGATTAGTTAAATTATATTATAATAATCAATAAATTTAAAACTAAAGATTTAAGTGGCATATGGTTCACAAATTGAAAGGAAGAAATAGAAGTATATGATTTCAAAAAGAATGGAATCAAAGCATAGAGAATATTGACTCTTTGTGCTTCATTAGGTTGAGAAAGTAGCTATGAACAGATACTACATTGTAATAGAGTTAGTAGTATTCAAAACAAAAAAACAAAAAACATAGGGAATATAACTAAGATTATATTGTTCCCAAAAGATTAATCCTTAACCCCAAAACACAAAGGCTAGACCTTTGCTTACTGCGCACAAGGAACCCTCTCACTTTGAGAGGTTGCTCCCACACTTCATCACTGTGACAACTAATTAAGCTGTCCATGTGGGATAATTAAGATTATATTGAAGAAAGAATAGACTATTCCATAGAATGGTATGGTATTATATTTCCTAATTTATTTTAGAGTGAATTCCATTTTGGTCCTATTGTTGTAAGGGTTTTTTTTTTTTTCAAATTTAGTCCACCATAATTATTTTTTTCACATTGCGTCCACTATTATTAAAAGTGTTCCAATTTTAGTCCATTTTTAAATTTTTCGTGGACTAAAATTGAAACACTTTTAATAATAGTGGACGCAATGTGGCAAAAATAATTATGGTGGACTAAAATTGAAATGATCCCTATAACAGTAGGACCAAAAATGGAATTCACTCTTTATTTCACGAACTAAATGTCACTTTTATATGTTATGAATTAATAAAATAGAAAAAATATTAACGTGGTATAGCGAAGATATATAGTCGTTTTTCTTTGTAAGGAATAGTTTGCTTGAGAAAAATTTAGATGCTATTAAGGAAGCTAATTAAATTAAGACATGAAATAAAGCAATGAGCAGTGCCCGTTGAGAGATGAATTGTTGTTTGTAATACCAATTTAGGGGATTTATTCCATTTTGTTGTGAAGCATTTCCATGGAGATAGAGGACCAATTTGCTTTCGTCACAAACCAAAATACATTCACTTGTGACAAAAACATTTCACCTAACACTCATCAAGTGATGAATGATGATGACGACGATATATGGAAAAGTTAATTAAATAATTAAGTAACACCATTAGCGCCATAAATGTGACTCTTTCACATGTTTGAATTCCAGTGAGAGCATTAATTATTATTCCAAAAAAAGGCTGAACCCCAACCCCCGGCCCGACAGGGTCTTTGGGAGGATGTAAATCATGGTGACTCAACTGAACATGAACCATAGAGGCTAGACCGGTGCTTACTGCGCACAATAAGCCTCCCTCACTTTGAGACTCGATCCCTGATCATTATTCCAAAGTTTCACCTCTATGACCAGTTGAGCTACCCATGCGGGCAATCCAACCAGCTTAATTCTTTGTACTTTAAGTTGAGAAAGTATGTATAAACAGATATTACATTGTAACATATTCACTAGTACTAAAAAAACACCATTAACGAAATGGTGTTTCATCTAAAACGCAATATAAAGTAGTGGCTACAGGCTTTATCTCAAAATGGATAGTATATATTTATCATTTGTTAACGAAATCTTAGTGGAATATATTATGTCCATTTCGTAATAATCGAGTATGAAATTTGTCAAAATAAAATAAAGCAACTAATTGAAATTGTCACTATAATAATCATGACAAAAATCTAATAATAAACAAGTGTAACACAGAGAGGAAACAACAGAATAGAGTACCTAAACAGACAGAAATATAATAGTGAGGCTTAAGCTTGTCTTGCTTGTTCAAACACTTCCCATCCGTACATGATTACCTCTTAAGCTTAACTGTTAATAATAATAATATAATATTTGTCCAGATCTCTATTAGGTGGTATAAATTGACCACTGTTCCTTCGCTATACCCATCTGTCCTTCTATTTCTTATTCCCTACCTTCATATTAGGTAATTTCATTATATTTTTAATAATAATAATAATAATAATAATAATAATAATATAATAATAATAAATAATAATAATAATAATAATAAAGAGGATGATGATGAAAGATCTTGAAGTAGTATACACGTTGTACATAGACTTCAAACTCAAAGTCTAGCAGTGCATATCCATACATTATATTTTTAGCACTGTTAGGCTATTAGCTACTGCAACACCCCCCGGCCCCCTACCCCACCCCACCAAAAAGATTTAAAAAAAAAAAAAAAAAAAAAAAAAAACCAATCAGACAGACAAACTAATCTTGAATTGTTTTGCCATAAACTCATAGTTTAACTAAAAATCCATTGGATCTCTGATACACTATGGATTGGATTCCTGTATAAACATTGACTTAGACCATGTGATTTGCAACGTTTGCATGTGCCAACCACACACTTACAAAGATTAGATAAAGCATATTTATTTTGTCTTAATTGGAAGTATATGCATATTAAATTGAAAGATATATTTTCTCAAAACTAAAAATTAAGATAATAATACTATATATTTATATTTTATATATTTTTGTTAATAAATCAATATCAATGAATTATATTTTAGTTAAAACCCATCAATTTCTTTTAAATAACATTTTAAATTTAAGATTTATAAATAACACAATGGCTCTACTTGGTAGAGATTATATTAGAATTTATAGTTTATTTTAAGTTATCAATAAACTACAAATTCTATTTGATAACATTTTATAAACTTAAAATCACTCTTATTTGAACTTATTTTCAAACGCTATAAAACATAGTGTTTGAATAATAAGTCATGAATTTTTCATTATTTGTTTCATTTTAATCACTATACATTTACAAAAATTGCATACACTACCATTATATAATTAAAATCCACCCATCCCACTCCATTTCTCATGTTTGCATGGTTTTCTTCACCCCCCCCCCATCATTTTTCTTTTGTGTTTCTTCTTCTCTCCTTTGTAAAATTCGTATTTGGTCTCATTATTCATAAGCTCATCAACCCTTTTATTATTATTATTATTATTATTCATTTTATTTTATTATATATTATTATTATTATTATTATTATCTTATTATTATTATTATATTTCTATTTTTTACTAACCTTGGTATCCTAGCTTCGTCGGGCTAATTTTGGGATCACATGGAAATCACCGTCAAGATCCATGAGAAGGTAAATCAAGCATGTGTAACCTTAAGACGCATAATGGCCATGTTTGGTAACATATATAGTTAGCTTATCAATGAATTTTGACTGATTGATCACTATTAACTGTTTGACTTTGTTAAACAATAATATGATTTTAATTAATTAACATTTTTGTAACAGCTTATTGCTCAAAATGCTAAACATCTTTTTAAGAAAAAAAAAAACAGCTCAAATTAAAGTACGATTTTTCGAGATCATGTTTGAGAAAATCATTTACATGTAATCAGGCTATCAGCTAATAGCTAATTTTAACACTTTCTACAATCAACTAATGCCTATCAACAAGTTAAACCACAAACTCAATCAGCTAATAGTTATTTACCAAACACCTCATTATCATATTGTACACTTTTAAGCACAAATAACCTAACTCAACCCGCGAGTATAAATATTGACCCAATCTTTTTTTTTTTTGTTGGTATTGCATGTAATTATTAAATATAATAAAAAATACCACTTTTAATTGTGAGTTTGAAAATTCACGTCTTATTTCCAAATTGATGCTAGGTTGCAAACATC
>VALG01009606.1:0-14947 GCA_009835305.1 Ipomoea purpurea
TAAAAAGCTAGGAGTTTCACATAGGATATATCTTCATGCTAACAAAGTATTAGGTATATACATTATCATTCACACGTATATATGATCTTAAATATGGAATGTTGGACTCATTTCTATTGAGGACATGATAATTTAAGTTGATTTTCAACGCGGTTGATGGGGAGTTACTAGATATTCTCTCCGCTGAATGCAGATCATAATTATGGATTTGACTTCATAGCACGTGGATGCGAGTTAGAATATATACCGTAAATTCACTAAGTAGTCTGTGAGACTAGAGGGAATAGATGGTGAGACGCATAATTACGGATTAAGTTCTTTTATCCCTTGTGATCGAGCTAGCGTGACACATTTGTACTGATACGTATAGATGTGTGGCGAAGATCATAGTTTGTAGATGATCTATCCATATGCACAACTGAGTTCACTACTCAGGTGTGCAATAATACCGGATCAAGTTCCCCAGCTTTACGATACTGGCGATTTGGATGTTTATTTTGAACAGAATTTTTATGGACATTTAATCGTATTTACATTTATCTTTAAAAAGTTTATGAGAAATTCGAGGGTATTTTTATCATGAGATTCTAAACTTTAAGTTTTTGACCCTATTTAGTATACAACTCTTTAGAAGACCAGACCTTGAGGCTCACATATAAGGTTTGGACTCTAGGTTCTACGGCAGTATTACATAAGAAATTTTCCAGACCTGTTATTGTTACCTGTGCAGCTAAGTGAGGATATACTGTAATACGCGACAGCGTAACGATCCTTCACCGGCTTACCGACTTCCTTAGTGAGAGAACTCATCCCTCTACAATACACATTCTAATGGCAGTTGACAGGCTGATTGGTCGACATGATTTTAACATCCCTAATAAAAATTGAGATAGTCCATAGAAAGACAAGCCAACAGATGGCGCGAACCAGTTGAAAGTTAATATTCTGAGAGCGGATCTGTCTCTACAACCACACGATGCGAACTTTTATTTAGCGACGTCCGGTGTGAAGTGTTTTCGACTAGATCTTTGTTGATAATACATCCTGACCTCATGACCAAGAAATCTACATGACTAACGTAACTTCGGATAGGATCGTCTAGAGGCGCTAAGTGATAGCCCTCTCGGCAACAACAGTAGCCCCCACCACCTCTATCAAACGCGAACTCAGACAGGGAGGTGAGGTCGCCAACCGACAAGTTTCAAATCACCGATGACCACGCCACGCGTTCTCCAGGGGAAGAGGAATGCCCGACGTGCGGTCCTAGAGGGAAGATCGGGACCCTGCGGATCGAAATTCTAAGGGTTAGGTAGGATCGCCCGGAGGACTCGCGTAAGATAGCGTCGTTCTAGCGTCGACACGAGGCGATCTCTGGTGGATCCATGAGATGGACCCACTTGAGCCGCAAGGAACCGGGGAGATTCGACGTAGGAATTATTTTGTCCTCATAACACGGCTACGTAGAACTGATTTCTGATTTTCCACATATTCACTCACCGTTATAAGCATTTCCATGTAACGAGAGCTTCCTCATCTGCAACAAGGAACGACTACCCGTCATGGAATCACCACACAAACGATTCCTCTGAGAACTAGCCGCTTCGCACCAGAGACCTACGTCCGCGTACTCTGTAGTGACCAAGAAATGAGGAGTTCGTTATCTAGTGCCGTCACTTCAAGCCGAAGGCACTATTGGGTCAAGCAGCCTCGGACCCTCAACAGGCTTACTTCAAGCGCTGCTAAATCTCTAGGATTATTCCAACACTTCCTATCGTGGCTGTTTCCAGGAACAGATATCGATAAGAGAATACCCTTGTAGGGTGGAGCACGGCTACCTGTGAAAAAGCGACGAGAACGACAATCATAGCTACAATGGACGGTTTGTGTGTGGCAGGATCTTGGGACTCAAGTCCAATGTGAGGCCATCTCCTGAGGTGCAGTGTGAGCTAACACTAATTGCTTACTTTCCCCGAATGCAAAAATGATCCATAGAGGTTAATATATTTGACCGTTGAATTGCATGTGGACAATCCTGAAGCTGATTGCCTTTGTGTTCAACTGTGCTGATGAAGAGGGACACAAGGTACCCTTCCAGTTGGCTACTCCTGATCCCAAAGGCCTACGCCCCCCACCGTAAATAGTTTAAAACACTGGGTGGCTGCTCCAATTGTTGAATCAAGGAAACTTTATTACCGTGCGCTCCATCCAAGGTATAAAATATATTTCGTTTGCCGAGTTGGGAAGCCAGGCACATGCAAGCCGATACCTTCCAGAAGGGATTACGAGTACAATCTTCTGATGGAGGGAAATCCTGTAACCAGTATTGAATAGTCACCGAGGATTCCATAACGCAAAATACCGCAGTCTGACTGTAGTTTTGGTTTTACAAGAAACGATGCTGATCTAGATTTAACATAGGCGTCGAATCCCTTTGTAATTCACCCCCCAGGCGTGGAACCTATTTACTTACTTGAGTTATTTCCCGCGAGTATTTCTAGAATATAAGTCTTTTGATCTTGACACTCGTACTCCGCTCCTCTGGGGGGTTTGGGTTGGGGTGGAGTAACTTAAAAAATTTTATTATACCAACCAAAGCCTATATCCTTCCACCACTAAAGATAGCTTATAAGGACCTTACAAACATCAAGAATGTGAATGGTTCTGACCGACCGTTGGACATAAACCTTAAACCGGTGTGTCCCAGCTAATTTGACCCTAATTGACGTTTAACCCGTTAGTCTTTCCCAGTTGGAGTGTTTAACTGTTGAATACCAGTATAGATTGTATACAACATCCCTTTGATTAGGTACCCTCTACGTATCCGGACAAATCTCTGGCTACTAAAATCCTATATCAATACCTCTTCTTCTCCTTTTTTTCAGTCTCTCCTTCTCATCTACTGGTTTTCCTCCACCTTCCTGTCTGTCCCCTACAATCCTTCCACCTCTCTCCACTTTATTCCAGCTAGTTTTTTCCGCAGCTACGAAATATCACTACTTACGGGTTATCTTCTCCGTTGATTTTGGCGCGCTGTGGATTCAGCTCGCCCGACCGCCGAGTGCTGTGTCCGCCCAGCGCCATACCTTTGCGCGGTTTAGCGTTTGAATTTCCGGCCTTAATTAGTAGCCCCTGTTAACAGAGTTCTGTTTTTTTATTTCCAGATTGTCCTATCCCCCGCTCAAGACCTGGGCGTGGGGTGAATATACTGATAAGGCTGCCACAGTCTATGCAACCCCCGCTGCCCGGCATACTTTATAGCCCAATCGCCACAGACCATTTTATTAAACCTTTTATTAATTGATTAGACACATGAGAAATCGATGTATAACTGCCGCACGGCCATGCCGCGCTTAATTTCACTCTGTAGCGTAAAGGGGAAAATCAAGGTTTTTGTGATTCATTGATAAGTATAAACTGGCCGCCCCCGACCTTGCGGCACCCTAGGGATATGTCTTCCCCTAGAAAAGCACATAGCCATGAAACAAAATTGTGTAAGATTTTAAGAAAGAAACAATACAACAACCGACTTTTTTGGACAATTTTTATTTGTGCTTGAAATTGTAGTATAATTTAATATCTGTTACAAATTGTTGTTTGGTAATCTCTGGATATATGCTTTGTAGACGGTGTGTATGAAATGAAAATACTCGCTCCACCAGTGAAACGCCGCACGGGCACGTCAGCCCTCCCGCCGGGCCTATTTTATCGCGAGCGCTACCGCCTTGCACGTCTGCTCCCCCCGGTTCTTTGTATCGCCGAGTCCACAAAATGTTAATTTTCCATCCGGTCTCACCGAACCTACCGTCATCCCCACATGCCGTCCGCCCCCCTGGCCCCCTCCCCACGCGTGCCTGGCGCCCCGCCGCTTCTTACTCCAATAGAGGGCGCGCGGGAAACGGAGTTTGTATCGCACCAATGCCTCACCCTAGCCCTTCTGTTTCTCCCGTTGGTTGCTTCTGCTCCCCTCACCGGGTTTTGGCTCCTCTAGTTCTCCGCCTCCCGCGGGCTCCGTACCAGGAAAATGATGAGAATGTGGTTATTAAGTTATTGAAATAGACGTATAGCCATTGGGTACCGCACTTACGGTGACCCGCTTTTCTCCTCCCCTCGTCGACCACCCCCCGGTGGGTGCGTCGGCTTACTGTCCGTCCCACAGACCTACAGCGCCAGCGGCCACCGACCATTCCACACCTCTTCCGCCGGCCGCTTGGCCTCACGCTAGCATTGCCAAGCGCCCCGCCCCCGGGGTGGTCCCGCACTCCCCCGCTGCGTTATCCGGGGATGTCTGACTCCGGGCCCCCCACCGGGGTCATCCATAAACCCCTGTATTCGGTATTACGCAGGGTTCCTCCGGGCCGCCGCACGAAGGCTTCACCTCGCCGCGTCCTGGTTGCGTGAGGTATTGTGCTCGGCCGTCTAATGTGCAATGGTCGGCTGATGCCGTGGGCTCTCCCGCGGCGCCCCCGCTCTTTTGGTTTACTTGGGGCATGTATCACCGTATCGGCTTCATCGTTGCCCACCTGCTTGAGACACAGCCCCCCAAGCGGGCACGGATGCGTGGGGCGTTGGTAAACGGCCTGACCCCTTATTATGTGCCTCTCTCTTGCCCCCCCCCCTCCCCGTTCCCCCTTGGAACGCGGATAAACCTCCTGACTCAATAGCCATGGTTTTAGGTTGCCCTATCCTAGTCATCTCGCTATCTTCAGCCTCTCCCCTCCCGGGACTGCATCCTCTCGTTGGTCTCTGGCCCCGCCGGGGGTGTATGGCCCTCCGCCCCCCCAAGCGGTCACGCCGACAAAATGCGCCTGGGCATGCCTTATCCCAGCCCCTCCCCCTCCGCCGGCCTGAAGGAGGTGATATCCGCTCTCTGATAGCAGTTCCCCGCCGGGGTGGCGGCCTTCTTTCCCTTACTCAGCAGCTTTGGCCTCCCCGCAGACCGCCGCCGGGCTTGGTCCGCCCCCATTGGCCTCTCGCTCCGCGCCCTGCCCCGCTGTGGGGGTCTGGCGGCCCTGCGGCCGCCGGGCATGAGACGCATAGTCTACGTCTACACCCTCCGCTGCCCCCCGCTCCGGGCGGGCGGGGCGCCGCCGGATCGCTCTGCGCGGCCTCTCGCCCCTCCCCGCCTCCTGGCGGCGGTTCTCCTCTTGCTCCGCCCACCCGCGCCCGTCGCGCGGGTGGCCGTCTCGCGCCTTGGGCTCTCGTCGGGCGTCCCTCCCGCCCGGGCTTCCTGGCTCGCCTTCTTCTCCTTATGGAATAGATATAAACCCTAATTAAGAACGCGTAGCCGTCCCGTCTCCCCCCGCGTCGCGCCGCCCGCGCGGCCTATCCAGCACTTCCGGGGCCTGCGGCCTGTTCTCTACGGGTAGCATCCGCCTGTGCTTAATTAACAACCCCCCATCGGGCTTCGGGCGCCGACGCCCCTAATGAAATACTGTACCGGGTGATTGATTTAGATATTTGGGGATGTGTAGTCCTCGGACCCGCCGTGATGTTCCTGGACCCCCTCACCCTATTCCTTCTTTCCCCCACCAGAATCTCCAACAGACAACCGCATTTCCATTACCATTACGCCTGGTCCTATTAGCCGACGCCCCGACCATTAGTCCGTGGGGCCCTCCATCCCTAAAGACCCTACCGACTAAGGCCCTAAAAGGAGATAGAATTAAGCAGCCCAACAATATTTAGCCTTTTATTAGGACTTGCCTAGTTATTATTAAATTAGAGACACTGAGAGGAGGCGGAGCCAATATGCAGACCGGCCACTCAACAATAATCTTCTCGACCACTCTAAGTGTCAAGGAGGTTCAAGAATCCCTTGTAGACAGAAATCAAATGAGAGAGAGAAAGGCTTAAAGAAGAAACCACTTCAGAGGCCAAAGGAATAATAAGGCTAAGAGTGGTAACCATGGTCTGCCGTAACAATAGACCCTATTGTCATGAGATGATAGAGGTCCCCTCTTATTATTGTGTATTCCTTCGCTATTGATGTGTGTTAGTCTGGTTGTTTAATTGTTGATGATTTGTGATATTATTAATTGATGATTGGCGAGTGATGATTCCAATGGGTGATTCTGATGATGTGGAAAGGTTCGATGTTAGATAAATATGGTGTTCTGTGATGCATTATTGTGGGCAGGTGTGCCGTGAGAGGAGGGTTTGATATTGGATGGTGCTTGATGATTATATTTGATAGTGGGTTCGTGGGTGAAAGGTTGATGATTTGATGTTTCTTGATGTTGTCCTGAGTGTGATATTCTTTACCGGATTCTTGATATAGTAAGATTGTAATTGTGGTTACTTGGATGAATTAATTTGATTGAGACCCGTAGGCTTGTATCGTATGATAGACGTTTTATGTTTCTTGGTTGCGTATTTGGGGGGAATATCGCATGTTCGGGTGTATTAATTTATTGTATTATTGAAAAGCATGATAGGTTATGTGCCGTAGTGTTTGCTTGCTTGTGGATTCCGTTAATTGTCTACGTGTTGTTTGTCAAGTTGCGTTTGGAAGCGTGTTCGAAGCTGGTTGCGGGTTCCACAATGCCCCGGGCTGCGTTTTTGTGATGAAAAGTCCAGTGGTTGGTAGGGGGGACCCGCCACCCTTAAAAAAGGCCTAACTCCGGAATGGCATCGCGGGCACTGCCCAACCGGCCACGCCCGATGCCCGGAATGTTGTGCCGCCGAGGCGGGCAAGCCGGCGCGGTGAACGCCTCACCACCCGACTACCCGCTGGTGTTGTACACAAAAAACCGCAACCCGGAGATTCTGTGGCTTTCCCCCGACACTCCCGGGTGTCCAACCGGACCTCCCCGTCTTATGCGTGGCTGTGCTCTAGTTTGATATTGGGTCACCGTTCGTGAGGTTTATGAAGTCTTAATATATTTTGCATGCTAGTTGAAGTTGGTATCCCGTTGACCTACGTGATAAGGAGTAGTGAACCCCTTATGATTAATTCTTAGTATGTGAACAGATCACGCCATGAGGTTTTGTTATACCGTTTCTCCCCCGTTCCAAATGTGTAATGTGGGTTGCAGTGTGCTTCGCTATGTGTTATTGTGTGGCATGATACCGCCCAATTCCGGTTGCGATCCGATTGGCTTATTCCGTGAGCTTGCGGCGGTTCAGCAAGCTGGCTCGTCTGTACAGATTTACACTCTTTTGGCTGCGGTCGCACCTCTTTTATCGCAACCCCAACACGGGTGAGCCGCAAGCCAAAGAGTTGTAAATCTGACAACACCCAGCTTGTCTGAACCGCAGGCTCAGGAATAACCGAATCGATTCGCAAAACGAATGGGGTATGCCATGCCAAGCGAAATAACACCAAGTAGCAAGCACATGCAAGCCCACCATTCACATTGGGAAGGGGGAGACAAAGTATGAACAGGAACCGTAGCGTGGATCTTTCACATACTGAACGAATAATCATAGGGGTTCAGTACTCCTTTCACTAGGTCAACGGATACCAAGTTCGAACTAGCCAATCGCAATATATCAGGACTCATAAGACCTACGAACGGGCTAGCGCAGCCAAATAGTCAAAACCTAACAGCCAGGCCCACCGTATAGACGGGATCACGTTGGGACCACCCACGGAGGGTCGGGACGGGAGAGCCAAAATCCCCGGGTTGGGGGTACACAACCAGCGGGGGGTAGAATACGGTGGTGAGGGTTCACGCCGCCGGCCTGCCCGCGGCGGCAAACTATTCCGGGCATCAGGGTGGCCCCGGTGGGCAGTTCTGGCCCGCGATGTGCCTTCCCTGTGGCCGTGCGGTTAGGTGGCGGGTCCCCATACCCCCCCACTGACTCCTTTCATCACAAAGAACGCCCCCCCGTGGAGCCCATTGTGGAAGCCCGAAACATGCTTAGGAGCACTTCCAAAACCGCAGACTTGAGGCAACAACACATAGAGCAATTAACGAATCCACAAGCAAGAAACATACCGACATAACCTATCATATCGGCGTTGTCTAAACCATATTGAACACCAAACATGCGAATCTCCCACCCAATACACCAACGGATATATCATACGATACAAGCTAGGGTCCTCTATCAATTTAATCAAAAGAACACAATTCATCTTCTAATATCAAGCATCCGTAAGGCAATACTCAATAACATCAAGACAGCATACACTAATTATCAAGAGAATATCATATAATCATCAAGAACCAGAATATAATCATTAAGAAATGCGCCACATAATCATCAAGAACACCATATTATCAAGAACCGTCTCATCGATCAAGGGATCCACCATTGGAATCAGAAACCGCCGAATCATGCAATAAAGATCACAAAATCATCAAGTACACAAATAATAATGGGGGGAATCCTAAGAGGGGAATCATATCTATGACGAGATAGGTTCTGTTGAGGACATGGGTTTAGGCCGTCTTAGCCCCTTAATTAATTCCTTGGCTATGAAGGGGTCCTTTCTTAATTAAGGCTTCGTTCCTTGTCTTGATTTCTGTTAAGGGAAATATCTTGGAACTCTTTAGGTGGTGAGGAGATTATTGGGTGGGGGTTCGGTGCTCTTATGTCACCCCCCCCCTTATTTAAATACCTAGGAAGTCGCTAATTAGGGTCTAATATTATGGGCCTTGCTAATTCTATTCTTTTAGGGCTGAGGGAGGGGTTTTAGGGATGGAGGGCCGCCACGGACCTATGGTGTCGGGGGCTTCTTCCTAAATTTCAAGTCTAGTGTATTTAAATTCTTTCCCCCTTTGGATACTTGGTTAGAAATAATTAATTGGTTTAGGGTCGTTTAACACGGGGTGTTACGACTCCCTCCCCCCCCTTACGAGGGGGCTTCGTCCACCGAAAGCCGCCAGTGTGTTAAATCATACTTTCACCCCCTAGACATCCGCATCTTGGCCCTCCCCTGGTTAGCGAATGTGGCATCGCGTTCTGTCTTAGACTGGGGTAGACTGGACTTCTGGTGGTGTTGTGAAGAAGGTTTTTGGTCTAAGCCTCGGGTTTTACCTGGGCTCTTGAGTTGGACGCCCCCCTAAACGAGAGCCAAGGTGGCCTCGATTTCTGCCACCCTCTGATGCTAGAGTGCGCGGCGTGTCGTGCCGATAAGGATGAGACCTTCCTCCCATGAGTTTGGTTTTTCCCGGTTGAGGTTGTGCGAGATGGCGCTCATTGATCGAGCCTTCGTATTTTGCTCACCTTAAGGGTTCCGTCCGCGATCCGTGGGTGCACTGATGGGTTACAGGCTCGTCATCCCTCCCCTCCTTGTTCCTCATTTTCCTCGCAGACCCCCCACCAGTGCCTTGCATTGCTGCTTTTTGAGGCTTTTTTGATTGGAGATGTCCAATGGTCGACCCAAAAGTTCCCTTCGCTCCTTCCTCCGGTTTGAGGGCAAATTTCTCTCGAGGGTGAGGTAAATGCCCCCCTTGCGGTGTAATAGATGATCGTGCTGCGGCCGGAGTTTTGGGCGTTAAAGATCATGCCATTCGCGGTGCTTGACGCTCGCGTGGTGGCTTTTAAGGTCCCACCCCCTTCTTTTCCATGATCCAACTTAGGTGCATCCCGTGGGTAGGCTAAGTCGGATTGGCTAAATTTGCAAAAACAAATAGAGATAATAGAGCATGAGGAGCGGCAAGTTGAACTGATTTTGTGTTTCAAGAGATAGGCAAAGGTGGCATTCTAACCTCCCACGTCCTTGGCTCTTTATTGTTCGTGGCAAGAGGCTATCGGTTAAATCTCGAGACCAATATCTTTTGGCTCCGCGGTTAGTCCACTTCCTATTGGGCGGCGTCGCGTGGCCGAAGTGAACCTTCTTCTTTCCGAGTAGGTACCGATATAATCTTTTGTACCCCCGTGTTTGGGTATCCAATCCACCCCCTTTCGGTCCGTAGTTTGACACACCCGTGGGTCAATTTCAAGAGGCTTGGCCAAGGCGGCCTTACCCGGAGAGTTTAATTTCTTTGCCTCGGACTTGGTGTGATTTCTAGCTATCACCCCCCCGTTTGGTGGCTACTAGGTGTTATAGAATCATTTGCACCGATTCGGGGGTAGCTTATCCCGTCCTTGATGGCGATGATATGTATCTCAAAAAGCCCCTTGGTTGGTTAAGATATCAACCAACTTCCGGAGGAAAAATTGGTCCGGGTTCGAAGGGCTTTACTCCGATCACGGTATAATCCGGACGTTGGCTCCGCAATTCCGGGGTAGCGGGTTTCCAAGGGGCTTGCTTCGGATTCGGAGACTTTTCTGCGGTGAATTTCCCGGCGAACTTTCCGGAGACGGCGGCGGGCTCCGCAGCTTTTCCGCGGGCGAGGTCGCTCGGCGGTGGCGGCTTTCGTCCGTTTGGCGAGAGAGGTGGGCGGCGAGGTGGGTTCGCGATGTCGGTCGGCCCGAGGGGGGCGTTGGCCGTGGTGGTGGCGTTGGCAGGTGGCGGCACGGGTTTGCCAAGGCTGGGCCCCAGCTCCGGGCGAAGCGGGGGGGTCGGCTGGGCGGCGCGCGGGCGTATGGGCTGGCGGACCAGCACCTCGCCGGAATGGCGGCGATCGGCGGGTGGTTGGTGGTTTGTGTGGGGCGTGCAGGAACTGCTTTGGTGGTGGCGCAGGTGAGGAGAGTGGGAGAGGGAAGGGCGGAGGAAGTGAGGGAGAGGAAGAAGAAAGAAGGAAGGAAAGAGGGGTTTTGAGTTTGGGGATTTTGTGGGTGTTGCTTAGGGAACGTAGGGTGCTTTAACCAAGGGAGTGTTCCCTTAAGGTTTCAAGAAACACTCATGGGCTAGTGGTTAAAGTCTTGGTCATTTAAGTGGGAGGTTTAAGGTTTTATCCCTGGTGGTAGCTTCTTCTTGATGTTGTGGTCTTTGTCTTTTAGGTGGTGGAAGGCTTGGCTTGTTGGTATAACTTTAGTTTCACCCCCCCCCCCCCCCGAGAGGCGGGATCGAGTGTCGATCAAGACTTTATTTATAATAACTCCGAAAAATAAGCTAAGTAAATAGTTCCACTAGGGGGGTGATTACAAGGGATCGACGACTTATCCTAGACAGAATTCGTTTTCTTGGTCATCTCCTGCGGGATTTGCGTGGTCCTCGTCTTCTGGGGTTAGGTTTCCCTCATCGAGATTGTCCTCGTTCCCGAGGTCGGCTTGAGTCGGCTCATGACGAATATTTTTCCGAGAGCGCCGTAGTTTCCTTGTTGGGCGGTGCCCCCGTGTTGACTTACGGTGGTGGGGCGTGGCCTTTGGGGTTGAGTGCACTGGAAGGCCTTGGTGTCCCTCTTCACCGCAGTTGAAGCATGCGCCAGGGATTGCCCCATGCAGTCTTTACCTCTATGGCTTTTGTTGCATTTCGGGCAAGGAAGCTTCTTGTGTTAGCTTCATTGTTCCCTAGGGATGGCCTTTGGTTGGTCAGATTGCTCGGTCTTGTACCGGTGTCGTTTTCTCGTCCTTTTACAGGTGGTGCTCCACCCTCCGGTGTTTCTCTTTCGTATCTGTTCCTGGACCCCACGTTGGAAGTAGTTGGATTCGATAGAGATTTGCGGCGCTGGAGTAAGCCCGTTGAGGGTCCGAGGCCTGCTTACCACTTAGTGCCTTTTCGGGCTTCGAAGTTGAGGCCCTGATACGAATCTCTCTATTTTGGTCCACCTCGGTGGGACTAGTTCTGGTGCGAAGCGTGCTAGTTCGGAGGAATCGTTTGTGGTATTCCATGACGGTAGTCGTTCCTTGCTTCAGAATTGGAGGAACTCTTCGTACATGGATGCCTTTACGTGTGTTGGATAGAATCGTTCTCGTAGCCGTGCTTTTGAGCTTTCCCAGTCGACACCCGGTTCTTGTGTCGGGTAAGTGGGCCCTCATGGATCCACCAGAGATCGGCCTCGTGTCCGAAGTAAACGAGGCTATCTCTACGCGATGTTCCTCCGGGCATTCTCTAACCTAGAATTTTGTCGACGGGTCCGGATCCATTCTTCTAGGATCATGGGATCCCTCTTCCCCTGAGAACGTGGGTGGTCGGTGATTTGAAACTTGTCGGGGGCGATGTCTGAGTTCGCGTTTGATAGAGGTGGTGGGGGCTCTGTTGTTGCGAAGGGCTACGTCACTTAGCGCCTTAGCGACTTGTGTTAGTTGTTGTAGGGTCTGGGTTCGAGGGGTCGTCTGTGGCGGGTTCTGGAGTCCTTGATTGTCTTCTGTTCGGCGCCATGCTTGCTGTCCTTCTAGGTCAACGTTTTTATAGGGATGTAAATCAGCCTCCAGCTGTCCTGGCTTGATGTGATAAGTGGGGGAAGGTTTCTTAAATAGGAAGGGTAAAGTGAGGGGAGGTTACGTGTAGGTTTCACAGTCTCACCGCGCGTCTAAGGTTCCATAATCTATTTCCTGAGTACCTAGAGTCCAAGCCTAATGTCCTAAGGTCTGGTCTTAAGAGTCTATCTAGGGTCAAACTTAAGGCTCTGATACAAACTGTAACACCCCAGATTTTCAAAACTTTTAAAGACTAATATAAAGGTAAATGATTAAATCCCAAATACGTACAAGAGCACGGGGTGTTATGCCCACACCTGAGCTAGAGAAACAGGTGCATAGGCTAGATTCTAACGTCTCAATCAGTATCAATACAAAATGTGCACGCAGGCCGAAAGGGAAGACTATCTAATCTACGCTCCAACCTCTAGCGCGCTCCAGTGATCTACTCGTCCGTGCCTGAAAGCCAAATATATCTGTTCAGCGAGAGATGCTGGTAACCCACTCCAACGCGTTGAAATACAATACATATAGAGATATATATAGATATACGAAAACCATTTTGAGCATGAAGATATATCCTACGAACTCTAGCTTTAAAACCGGGATGACTCGACAGAAGGCTAACACAAGCAACAGTTATACAAGCATATGCAGTTCACAACAGGCAAGGCAGATAAGGATAAACAATAATATCATAACCCAACATAACAATCCCCAACATAAATCCCATAGTCACATCCCAAGACACTCATAACACAACTCATCCATATCACACACAAGCACACTTTGTTGGCGCCACAGGACCAATCGCATGCCCATACATGAGGGTCAGCGCATATAGCTCTGACACGGCCCCGCAGCACCCTGCCCCGTATCGCAACACGGAGGGGTCGATCGCAACCGACCGATGAACCGCAGCTCATCATAATGTTTGATCGCAACCAAACAGTGGACCGCAGCCCAAGAGATGTCATCTGACCGCAGCCAGGAAATATGAACCGCAGCTCATATAGAAACGTTTGATCGCAACCAAACGGTGGACCGCAGCCCAAGAGTATCAATCTGACCGCAGCCAGCTTCTGAACCGCAGCTCAGGATAACCAATCCGATCGCAACCGAATTGGGGTAACACACACATAACACATAGCAAGCACATGCAACCCACATTACACATTGGGAAGGGGGAAAAAACGTATAACAAAACCTATGCGTGATCCATCACATACTAAGAATAGTCCTAAGGGGTTCATACTTCTTCCACCTAGGTCAACGGGAATACCAATTCAACTAGCATGCAATATATAAGACTCATAAACCTACGAACGGTACCCGAAATATCAAACTAGACATAGGCACGATAAACGGAGTCCGTTGGGACACCACGGGGGTCGGGGAAACATCAAACGGGGAAGCCGGGCCCGGTGGGGTAATTTCCAGCGGGTAGCCGGTGGGTGGGGCACCCGCCGGCGACTGTTCCGGGCAGCGGGTGCCCGGCGGGCAGCTGCCGCTGCCCGGCGCCCGGGCCGCGGGTAGGTGGCGGGTCCCCTACCCCCACCTACCCCCCACTGACTCTTTTCACCACGCCCGGGAACCTTTGTGGAACCCGAAACCATGCTTAGACACTTTCAAACGCAATTGACAACAACACGTAGACAATTAACGGATCAAATACGAGAAACGAACGGCACATAACCTATCATGCTTTTCTAAACATAATCAACACCCAAACATGCGATTTCCCACCCGATAACCAAGAATAATACATACGATACAACCTAGGGTTCTAATCACTTTTATATCAACAAGAATACGATTCGTCTTCTAATTGCAAGATTCGGTAAGAATAACACATAAACATCAAGAACATCAACAATCATCAAGAACCCCAATATAATCATCAAGAACACATAATTATCAAGAAACCTCCAATATCAAGATTATCAAGATCCCCATGGAATCATCACATCAACATCAATAATAATACCATCATCAATACACAATAATATGGGGGGAAACCCTAAGGGGGAATCATAGCTATGAAAATAGGTTTTGTTGAGACATGGGTTACCTCTTAGCCTTAATTAATTCCTTGGCTATGAAGGATCTTTCTTTAAGCTTTCTTGCTTTCTTGATTTCTCCTAGGGGAATTCTTGGAACTCTTTGGGTGGTGAGAGATTATTGTGGTGGGATTCTAGGTGCCTCCTATTCCCTATTTATATATTTAAGACTCCTAATTAGGGCCTGAATGGTATGGGTTTACTAATTCTATTCCTTATAGGACTAAGGCTTGTTTTAGGGATAAGGGTCCATGGTCCATAGTGGACCATATTAATTAATTAAAGAGAATCCTAATCATATCTGAATAGTAAAAGGCCTACTTCCTTTATTCCTAATTAGGCTTAAGGCCTCTAATTTAGGCAAGGGTCCACGGTTCATGGTGGACCTATTAATTAATTAAAGGGAAACCTAACAATTAAATCATATTTAATTATTATTAACGGGATTAATTAAATAATTAATCCGGGATGGAAGGCCGTAACACGGGGTGTTACACTCTCCCCCCCCCCTCCCCTTCAAGAAGCTTCGTCCCCGAAGCTTAGAATCATTTTGGGGTAAAGAGTCCGTATTAGTATAGTAGTTTATAAGGAAATATCATATGGGAAATATGGACACATACATATATAAATTTACTGGTTTAAACCTAACCATTGTGCTAGCAAAAGTACCAAATAACAAGATTACGAATATG